>JAQPPZ010006053.1:0-65450 GCA_028583015.1 Wollemia nobilis | reverse complement strand
ATTTTGCCAAAGAAAGACCTGACTCCCTTAATGTTTTTAGGGAGGAATTTTGGAGATAGCTTCTATTCTTTTTGGATCTATACTCAATTTGGAGTACCATAGATGATAACATATCACTTTTGATATCTTCAAGGATATTCCTTATTTTTGTTTTAGTGATATTGGCTGATTGTTTGATATTTCTAGGGATTAACTTACCCTTTCTTCTTGAAAAGTTCTGACACAACTACCGGATATTCAAAATTTGGTGTTGAAAAATGTCCCCACCATAAATCATGTTTAAGGTTTCAAAAAAATCATTTGTAAGCCCTTTTAATAAGATACTTCTTAAGGACCCGTCTCCTAGTCTTGAATGGGAGATCTTTGCAAATTAAAGCTAAACCTATCCCAATACTCCTCTAATTATTCTCCTTCCTTTTGTTTCATATCCAAGATTTCTTCCCTATAATCCCTAGCTCTACCAAAGTCTTGATACTAATCTAGGGAAATTTTTTCATGTCTTATCCAAAATGATGAACCAGTGCAAAGTTGAATCATCAAGAGTGGAGAGAAATAACTTTAGTTTCTGAGCATTGGTTGTATAGTCTACTGCCTGTATAGAACATCAAATTTGAAAAGGAACAGGTTGGGATCTTCTTTTGGAAGTCCTCTAAATATTGGAAGGTGGGCAGGGGAGATATGTTTCATCCAGTGTTCTCCTCTTACCTATTCTATAGGGAAGTTAAATTAGTTGATGCTTCTTCTCCTATTTATGCCATCTTGTCTCCTATCAAGGTTTCTACACCTACTATGTTCAAGGTAGCTTTCAAGGCTTCAACCTTGTTTCTCTTATCCTTTATAAGGATTACTAAATCAATGGTTGAAATAGTCCCTTCCTCAACTATTTGCCAACATTGAAGGTTCAGTAAATCTTTCTTAGACTGAACTCTTTCTATCTCATATCCTTCCCTAAGGTTTTACTAGACTTTACTAGAAGGATCTTGTGCAAACAATGGATTTTGACTCAAATGCACAAGTGGAGATGGTGGTGGAAAGGTTTCAGTCTCAAGCTCTTGCACAACTAGAACAGTGGTTTCTGGAGAAACTACGTTTGTGTTCTTAATGAAATGACCATCGGTCCTCTAATTCTAGGCGAACTCATACAAAACTTAATGGAGGTTCTATAGAAAGTAACCTAAACTATTTCTAACATACTTTCTTCAAAATAGGAAAATTATAGTTGGCTACTCCCCAGAAATGGTGCCAAAATTTTGGGTAAAACATTGGTTAGTTTTCTATGGTTCAAATCATTGCCTCCATTTAATTTGTCAACCTAGGACAACTCGTAAACTTGTAAGTAACCCTACATAGTATATGCTTGTAATATCCCTTTAATCAGATGAGTCCCTTAGATCCTATGGTTTTGGAGGGTGTTGTTATTTTTATTTCTTGTTCATATTCCAAACCACTTAATCTAATTTGCACTATCAAAGAAATAACTGAAATGCTTTAAAATCAAAACTGCACACTTGCTGGAAATTGACAGAAAATAGGGGAAATTGCAGCTTTAAATTAAACTACAAAAAATAGGAAAATAAACTAAAATGACAAAAAATAGGTAAAATAAGGGAGGAATACTGTTGAGAGTGGGCCCACACTTCCAAAAAAAATTTACCCGTGTTAAGTCATACACTGGATGCTAGTTGAATTTGATTAGAAAAATCAAATGTATTTTATTGAAATGTGCAGCAGGAATTTATAGAGAAAATTTAGGATCTGTTTTTCAGGGGTGGCCTGCATATTTATAAGATATGTGTCCATGCCCTATTACATTCTAAAAGAAAATTGATTTTTTATTTTTTTGTTACAATAATACACATGAATAAAGGAGATTAAAGCAAAACATTAACTCATAATTTATTCAGTGTATTCTATATCAAAATATAATACGCTCGATATTTTGCTTTATCCAATTACAATAAGTTTTATGTGATTGCTAAAAATAGATGACATATGATCATTGATGTTGTCCTTGGTTTGCATCCATCACTAAAATTGCATCTGCACTCATCGCTAAAATCGCCTTTCTATTCTACCAACAACAGGGTATCAAGTTGTAATTTTGCATCAATGGGAATCAAGTTCCTTATCTATAGATGTCAAGAAGTAGGTGCCAAAATGGGAGTCATGTTCCTAACGGGAATCATGCACTTGATAGTCAAGCTCAACAGTTAAGCGCCAAACGGGAGTCGGGTACCTAAACGGGAGTCGAACACTTGACTTAGCGCTTCATCACTATTTCATTGCAAATATTTTTACCTTCAATTTTTCATCATAAATGGAAAGTGCTAGGTCCGAGTGGGACCTTGATGTAAACATGTCAAAATATCATAAAATCCACTGCATTTACATATAATCCACTCAAAAATAAATATTAGAGAACATACATAATCTAATATTTTTTTTTGAAAAAATTGAAAAAACTTGTATTAAAACAAAGATCAGTTACATAAGGGAGAAGACCCTTCCCAGTCGAGAACAAAGAAAACACAAGATTACAAGGCGCAAAAACGCGACACAAACCACCTTTGACCGCAAAAAGTCAACAAGTCACGAAATCGGGACATGTCGCGATATCGTGACAACTAACCATCCTTGACCGCGACGGAGCGACATGTCGCGAAATCGCGACATGTCACGATTTCGTGACAACTATCCATCCTTGGCCGCGATGAAGTAACAAGTTGTGAAATCATGACATGTCACGATATCGCGACAACTATCCTTCCTTGGTCGCGACAGAGCAACATGTCATGATATCACGACATGTCGCGATATCACGACATGTCGCGATATCACGACATGTCGCGATATCGCGACAATAATCCTTCCTCGGCCACGACAGAACAACATGTCGTGAAATCGTGACAACTTTCCTCCAGTGGCCGTGACGGCGCAACACGTCGCGATATCGTGATAACTTTCCTCCCATGGCCGCGACAGCACAACATGTCACGATATGTTGACAACTTTCCTTCGAAAATCGTGACAGCGCAACATGTCGCGAAATCGTGACAGCTTTCCTCTAGTGGCCGCGACGGCGCAACATGTCGCGATATCGCGACAACTGTCGCGACGGTGCAACATGTCGCGATATCGTGACAGCTTCCAACCAAAGGCCGTGACAGCGCAACATGTCACGATATCGCGACAACTTCCTTCCAAAGGCCGTGACGGTGCAACATGTCGCAATATCGTGACAACTTCCCTCCAAAGGCTGCGACAACGCAACAAGTCGCGATATCGTGACAGCTTCCCTCCAAAGGCCATGACGGTGCAACATGTCGCAATATCGCGACAGCTTCCCTCCAAAGGCCGCGACAGTGCAACATGTCGCGATATCGTGACAGCTTCCCTCCAAAGGTCGTGACGGCACAACATGTCACTATACGCGATAGCTTCCCTCCAAAGGCCGCGACGGCGCAATAGGTCGCGATATCGTGACAAAAACCACCCTTAGCATTTTCTTTGCTCATTGTCTCAAGGCTCTTTCAAGACCCTGCCTAATCACCTCATCCTCCAAAGGCATGTCACTGTGCAGTTGGACCCCTACCTCTTTCTCAGCACCCATCTTCACAAGGAAATCGGCCGCTTTATTTAAATATCTACTCACATAAATGGGGATCACATCATCTAATTCCCTCCATAGTTCCTTGATTTGAGAGACCAGAATCCTCAACCTCCATGCTTTCGAAGCAAAGTTCCTCATGCAGTCTAGAGCGCCAACCAGAATTTGAGAATCATATTCAAGAATTATCCTCTTATGGCCCTGATTAACTGCCCAGATGGAAGCAGATTTGATAGCAATGGCTTCTGCTTCATTGTTTGTGGCTCTTCCCAAGCCTTGCAGTTCCCAATAGAGCACTAAACTAGCATGATCCCGACAAACAACACCAATTTCGGCACTACCCGGATTGCCTTTTGCAGCTCCATAGTATTGATTTTAATCCAACCCTTTGGGGTGGTTTCCAGCTAGCTCTGTCCTGTCTCTCTTGCTCTTCAGCTCCCTCTTCCAGTGGCCCGGGACCAACCTGAATTTCCTCTTTAGCATAGACGACAACAGTTTCTGTGACTTTGCTCTAGATGACCTGCCAAACTCCATCTAGCGAGGAGAAAGTTTCTCTAAAAATACGAGCATTTCTCTCCAACCACACTTGCCACCAGATGAAAAATAAACCAAGCTCCCAACCAATTCGAAGAGCTTTAGATTTAAATCTACCCCTCTTCCATCTTTCTCAAATATTGGTCCGATTCATATCACCATTAACCTGGAGTTTATAGTGAGAGAACCATCGCTTCCAGATCTGACACGTAAAAGGGCACTCAAACATCAGGTGATCAACTGTTTCCTTGTTCTTGTGGCATAAACACACTGAGATGGACTGATGATTCTTCTACTTCTGAGATTTTCAAAACTGAGAATTCCATTGTGCATAAACTGCCAGGTAAAGAAGTTTACTTTTGGCCAGCCCTTGGAGTGCCAAATCTTTCTCCAATCTTGAATCGGAAATGAATGTGGGGGAGGCTCTGGGAGGATCTTGTCGTATCCGTCCTTCACTATATATACACCAAGGTTCCCATAGCCCCAAGCTAATTCATCCTCCACGTCTCTCCCTGTGAGAAACCTTTTTGTCAAGATTTTGGTCAAGATGGGTGCCAGCTCCGGAGGGATTGTAATTGGCCACTCCTCCAACCTCTTAAACTTCTTAAACTTATACTCCCCCATTTGACTAGTGTTGAAATAACTTTCAATTTGGACCCAACCCTTGGCTTCTATAGCAGATTTAATTGGTTGTAATTCGAGGAACTCAGCAATGATGGGTGGGTACTGGTCCCATGAATCAGTCCAGAAACATGCCTTCTCCCCTCTCCCCACTTTCCAAAACAATTGATCTTTAATAACCTGAGATCCAAGCTTGAGAGCCTACCACACTAAGGATCCAGTACCATCCAAAGGGAAACGGTCCACCTCATTGGGGTGAACATGACCCAAATATTTACTAGTCAGGATTCTACTGAATAAGGAGGTTGGTTGGGAAATCCATCTCCAGTACAGTTTTCCAACCAAAGCTTTATTATTAAGCTTGGAGCTTCTCAGTCCCAACCCTCCTTTTTCCTTGGGCTGGGTAACTTTATCCCAACCAACTAAGGCCCATTTCCTCTCCCCTTTTGCTCCTTCCCATAAAAATTTTCTAGCCATTTTGTCCAGCTATTTCCATATAGTATGTGGGGCAGCCAGGACAGAGAATTTATAAACTGGCATGGCTTGAATAACTAACTGTAAGAAATTTAATCTACCCCCATAGCTTAACCATTTATGATACCAATGATTCATTCTATCTTTGATACCATCCAAAAGATCCTTCCAGATATCTATTTTTAATTTTTTGAAATGCAAAGGAACCCCCAAGTAAACCACTAGAAGAGAAGTCCTTGTGAATCCCAAGATCTCTATAACTATGTCCTGTAGCCTTTGGTCAAGATTGAAAAAGACCACTTTGGATTTTTTATCATTGATGACTTGGTTTGAAGCCCTAAGGTAGACATTAAGAGTATCTCTGATTACTCTAGCTTCCCTGAAGCTGGCCACTCCAACCAATCTCGTATCATCCACAAACTGTAAGTGAGTCAAAATTTCCTCACCCACCTTGATACCTATTAGCAGGCCTTGATGTCTTCTCCTCAAGAAAAGTCTACCTAATCCTTCAGCCAAAATGAGGAAAATATAGGGAGAGCAAGGGTCCCCTTGATGAAGACCACGTGTGGCTCCAAAAGGTTGCGAGGGAAGACCCTTGATTAAAACAGAATAAGAAGGCGTAGAAACACAACTCATGACCCAATCTATCCAGTCCTGAGAGAAACCAAATGCTGCCATCATCTTTGACAAGAAAATCCACTCCACCCTATCATAAGCCTTTGAAATATCCAGTTTAATGAACATTCCTTTATTACCAGATTTTTGCATTGCATGGATTGCCTCCTGAGTGAGAACCACCCCATCCAAGATTTGTCTGCCCTCTACAAAACCCCCTTGCTCTGAGGAGATAATGATATGAAGGAGAGGTTTTAGCCGTTCAGCCATTATCTTTGTGATTATTTTATAAATCACGTTGCATAAGGCAATAGGTCTGAAATAAAAAATATGAGCCCCCTCCTCCCCTTTTGGAATTAAAGTGATGAAGGTATGATTTAATGCCTTAAGCATTCTTTTATTAGTTCTGGACTCCTCTGTGATAGCCAAAACATCCTCCTCCAAAGTATCCCAAAAGGCCTGAAAAAACTCAATAGGAAAGCCATCTGGACCCGGAGATTTGCCAGTGCTCATTCCAAAGACCACATTCTTCAGTTCATCTC
The DNA here is from genome assembly GCA_028583015.1 of Wollemia nobilis. NCBI lineage: Eukaryota > Viridiplantae > Streptophyta > Pinopsida > Araucariales > Araucariaceae > Wollemia > Wollemia nobilis. The sequence goes on along the minus strand of JAQPPZ010006053.1, from coordinate 59,057 downwards.
TATCAATGGGTCTAAGAAGGGTCTGATTTTCTTCTTCAGAGATAACAAAGGGTATGACATCAATAACTTCATTTTGAGCCTCTACATCTTGCTCCATACTTTCCTTAAAAAGTTTAGAAAAATAATCCATTGAATGGGAATGCATACCAGGAAGAGTATCAAAGGAGTGTCCATTCTTATCTTGAAGGGCTTCCATATTATTCATCTGTCTCCTAGCACAAGCTGACCGATGGAAAAATTTGGTATTTCTATCACCTTCTAATAACCAAGTGTTTCTTGCTCTCTGTTTCCAGTAAGTCTCCTCTTGGTTATCAATGTCCTCAACCGCTTTACGCAAGGCATCATCCTTGGTTTTGAGCTGCTCTGTAATTGTTCCTTCCCTAAAGTGTTTTTGAACCTCATCCCATCTGGCCACCAAGGGAGCTCTTTGGAGCTAGAAATCTGACTTATTAGCTTGCCTCCATTGTTTCAGTTGAGCTTTGACAAAATGAAGTTGTTTGTGGAATCTAAACATTGCTGTCCCAAAAGGTAGACGGCCTTCTTCCCACCACTGCGGAATTTTCTTTCGAAGATCCTCCTTTTGTAACCAAAAATTCTCAAATTTAAAAGGTTTGTGATGCTGCCCTGTCATAGGGGTCAAGACCTAGTAATAGTTATATAGCCAAGAGAAATAGCCAAAATAAAATTGATAATGGTTGTAGAAACAATGGCATTGAGTTTCTAAAGGTGGGGTTAGAGAGTGTAGATCCTCTTCAAGATGCTGATGTTTTGGGTCCAATCCTTAAGTTTTTTTTGGAGGAGGTTCTCCCTAAATAGTTAGACCCAAGGAGTCTCATGATATATAGGGGAAAATGGCCATGGTCTCAAGTGATGTTGGGAAATACTAAGCTCCTTGAGACCAAGTTTGATCTACTCCTAGAAAAGGGCCAACTTTATATATTGGATGACATCGTTAACATGGCCATTGAACAAGTCTCCCATAACTTAGTTGGTAGATTTATGGAGGTGAGGCCTAACTTGGATGTAGTCAAGAAATGGGATTATTCTAAGTGGAGGCCAAATGGTAATATGGAGATTATGGCCCTCCCCAAGGGCTTTTTTATGGTGAAAGTAAATTATTTTGCTTATTTAGAGATATTTTTATGGGATGGCCCTTGGTTTTTTGGATGAGGCCTTTCTTGAGGAGATGGGGGCCTAATTTCAATCCAAAGGTCCAAAAATAATTGTAGGTCTTAGTTTGGGTGAGATTGCCAAATATTCCTTTTCACTATTGGAATGAGGATATTTTTGCTAGTATTTCTAAGAAAACTAGCCAACTAATTGTTGTGGATCGGGACACCAAGTCTAGATATCTCCTCATTTATGCTAGGATATGTGTTAATGTGGAGCTTGAAAAAAATTACCAAATTTGATTTGTCTGGTATTGAGATTTGGAGTTAGGAATCAACTTCTAGAATATTAAAATCCCCTATTAAATATGGGATTTGTAAGAAATTAGGGCACTTTTCCTAGGTATGCCTAAGTCAAAAGATTCCTTCTCAAGGTTATAAGGTATGGCAATAGAATCAAATGGAAGAAGAGGGTTCTAGGAAAAAAGCTGAAAACCCTAAAAGCAAAGCTGGTAAATAAAAAATGTAGGACTCATCTATGGAGGACACTAGAATGGGAGATACCTTGGAAGCTAAAATCCTTAAAAATCAAGCAAGTAAATTTGATATGCAGAAGGAGTCTTCTATTGAAATTAAATTTTTCGTAGATAATATGAAGGTATGTGAAACTTTTCCATCCTCAAGGATGAATCTTGCTCTTTCTTTAATTTCCTTTGATATTCTTCAAGAAATTATTTATGGAGAGATGAATATAATATCTCATAAGAAAAGTTAGTTGTTGGAAACCCTTAGTTAGCAAATGAGGATGGTGAAGATGAACATATCCAAATAAATTTGGAAAAGATGGTAAATCAATTAAAAAAGAACCTAGGAAAATTAACTAAACTGAAAAATGTTACCGAAACTCCAAAAATCAAACATCAAAAGAAGATACGTTGATGTGGGAATTGTTAAATCTCAAGGAGGGCCATCCAATTAAAAAATCAGAGAAAAATAGATAAATACAAATATTTACAATGGAATATTGGGCAAGAGAAGTAAAAATCTACTCAATACAAGAGGAAAAAGATGATTTTATTGACATACTTGAATCTAGGATGAGATTGAGCCAAATGTTGGCTAGTATATTTGAGGAGTATGTCACCCATATAGAGGAAATTAAAAGCATAAATGCCTCTTTGGCAAGTATGTAAGTTTGATGTGGGGTGCTTTAGGATTTTAATCCAATTTGTTTTTATGTTTTGATCTTGTGGGTTTCTATTCTTTTTGGTCCTGGTAAACCATTTCACTATGTGGACTATTGCACATTGGTTTGTTTTTAATTGTATGGATTTTCTTCTTTATAATATCTCAAATTTGATATTTTTAGGAGATTTGTAGGTGCTTTATTTTAAAAGGTTTGGGGTCCTTTTCAAAACCTCTTCTTCCACCCTAATAAAAACAAATATGTGTCCTAGTCTATACATAGTTGTTAGTTGAAGTTTCATATGATCTTTAGTAAGTGAGAAAAATATTACCTTTATTATTTTAGAAACACCACCTACACTATATTTTCCTAGATTTCCTTTGGAAACATCAATTTTGATAAACCTAATTTTTGAATATTTTATTACCATATATTAGAAAAAATCCTTTGTATTAACTTCATTGTTGTATATGACCTTTCCATGTATATTAAAATCCTATAACTAAGCGTTTAGAACCTCTTCTTTCTTGGAAAAACTCATAAGGACTCTTCAGTCTAAATTGGTAACCAAAATAAAGTATACCTAGACCAATCCAATGAAGCCCAACCCTCTCCATCATGTCAATGTGCACAATGGTCCTAGCCATAACAACCTAGAGATATTATAGGGAATTGGCATCTTTTATTTTTATAGAACTAGAAGCTTACTCCACCTCTACTTACAATTAGTCGAGGGTCTATATTTAAATATTCTCTTAATGAAATATTCCTTACTTATCAGATTTTATTTTAACTATCAAAAAATCATATATCAACTTGTTGAGTTTCCTAATGATTTTTATAGGCCATCTATGAATCCAATCCCTTAAATTTCCTATATGCCCTCATTTCATGCCATCATTGGATGTTATTCTCATGAGCTAAAGTGAATACCCTTAAAGTAACATCTCCCATAAAAGGATTGGAGTTATATTCCTTAGTATTTACCATGAAATAATTATGCAAATAAAACTCTCATAGTTGATTCCTAGTGTATTGGCTAGAGAAGTATATACCTCATAATTTTTTTACTTTTCTTATGTTAGATGAAATATTTGAAGACATACGAATATTCTAGAAGCTATGCCACTACTCCTGAAAGTAGAGGAAATAGACTCAAAATAAAGTCTTGTAAGTGAGAATGTGAGACTCCAACTAAACTAGCTTAACTATATTTTGCTATAAATACTCAATAATCTAGTCTATTTCATCCATCTCTTCATGTTGTCTAATATTATTTCTTTATCTTTTCATGTAAGATCTAATTTTTTTCATTTATCCTTAGACTATACTCCGAAGAATCATACATCCTAAAATTTCAAATATTTCATCCCATATTCATTCTAAGAGATAAATCCATATTTTATTTAAGTAGGATACTATAGATCCATTGTAATGAAAAACAATACAATAAAATATCTTTTAACTTATTCATAGGCAATATCCTTCTACTTATATAACAAATATAGGAATTTCAAGAAACTTGATCTCCTTGGTAGTATACCTTATTTATATAACAAGTTTTGTGAGATTTACTCTCAAAGTAGTCATATCATAGGAACTTGAGGCTCCCTTAAGTGCACCCTTTGAACTACCCCTCTTTTGTTTCTCTTATATATCTTAAGCTAGAAAATCCTACACTTTATTTCATCCTTATAACTACAACAATTTGGCATGGAGGATTGTTAATTTCTTAGTCTACTTCTCTAACTATAGATGGTAAAAAATTTTGGGTTTGCATATTTATAAGTTTCCTAAACATGGTATTTAAATGGATTTCTTGAATATTTAGGAGTCTACCCTTTAAAAATTTCTAATTTTTTAGGTGACTCTTTGAGGAGTCTCCAATAGGTATATGTTTATTAAGAACTTTAATTAGATTAGGTACTTATCCTTTGGCACATCTATTGCTCTCCTTTTTTTACCTTTGAGAGATATGAACTATGCATGTCTTAGCTATGACCATACTTTGCATCATCAATCCTTTACTCTTGTTTTTATTGATATTAATGATATTTTTTTCATGGCTAATGATATTATTCTCATTGTGCTTATTGCTTTTAGTATTCTTACTACTATTTATAGTAGTGGTAGTAAGTAGTGATGATGGCATGGAAGAGGTTTTCCTTTGAATTTATATTCCTTTACAACCCAAAATATGATACGGTACTTATATCTTTGCAATATGGATCTACCTAATATATAATTTAGAAATTCTATCCCAATTATCCTAAGTCACTAGTTCTATAGTATTACCATGATAATTATCTTAATAATCCATAGAGGGCTAGGTTCTTAGGGTTTGGCTTCATATCTATATCATTTTGATGTAGTAGGTTTAGTATAATGTATTTGACATTTAATAAAAATTTCACCTTGAATGTGATAATAATATCAAATGAAATACATAGAATAGTAAAAATATCCCTTTGTAATATATTTTTAAATGAAAAGATAAACATTAGACCAATACCTAGTAAGGACATAAAAACATGATCTTTTTTATGTTTGTTATGATTTATCCTTTTTTAAGAAACTCATTTCAAATTTTAAATGTGTCCATCCTAATACTTGGACAAATTTATCATTGGAATACTAGAATTTATCAAGGGTATCCTAATGATGTCTCTAAAATTTGTAAGAATATCTACATTCTATTGTAGTTTATTTAAGTGCACAAATTTCAAATTATTTTCAAGTATCCTCCCATACTACTAATATATAGGATTAACTACTTTTTCATAATTTCTGAAGTCTATGGAAAGGGATTAGTTGGAGAAGGAAGTTAAAAATAAACTATTACAAATGAGTCATTTTATTTACTAGCCATATTTGCCTCATCATATGCCATAATGGTTTTAAAAATAGAAGGTATTTCCCATTGGATCAAAATGTGGTCATAGTGATTGCATCATGTGAATCACACCTTATGTAAAAATGGATGAAAATCCTTAGTAATTACATATGAGTAAGTGACTAGGAAACTATATCTAGAGACATAGTGCATGTTATGCAATAGAGTGTAAAGAGGATTGACATGGAAAATGAGTGATGCAAGTGGATAGAATTAAAATATGATGGTTTAAAGACAAAATAGTGATATCATATATGGAGATAGGGTGACGTAGATTTCAATGATGATTATATATATAGTAATGTAGACTCTTAGATTATATTTTTATCATCATTATAACACATGTAGACAAAATATGATTATTTTATGAATAAAAAGGGTATATGTTACTAGAGTTGCTTAAAAAACTTAGTTAAATATCTTTGATATGTTAATGATTCAACATTATTATTCCTTAGGTGTTTCCATTGACTTTTGTATGGTTTTAGTAGATTTAAGTTATAATAATTTAGCAAAGTCATGCCTATTATAACTATGGCTGCAAAACTGATGATATAAATCCAAATAGATTCTATAGTAAATATAAGCACCTCTAATATTCTATAAATAAGGAAACAATGTAGGGTATCTAGAGGTGTTGAAGTATTTTTTTAGTAACCATTGAAGGACTTGTAAGCATGATCTATTAAAATGGTTCTATAGATCCATAGCTAGAACAAGTCTAATAGAGTCCATGTAAGCATAATTTCTAGATTCCATTATGCACATATTTTGACAACAATAGGAGATTCATTGAGCATAATTTTTAGATTCCATTATTCACATATTTTTGAGAAGAAATATAATATAGGTGGTTTGAAAGAGAGATCTACTAACCTATTTTGAAGTGGCACTTTGAAAGGAAAATTATTTTGAGGTAGTTTTTTTAGGGCACACCTTCAACAAAGCAAGTTAAGAGGTGTGGTGATATTATTCCTTATTTAAGGTGTTTGGTGGAGCAAATAGCTCTGAATCATAAGGTGGAGAAATAAGGATTATATATGTGCATTGTTGGAAATATTTGTGTTAGGATTTGAGAACAAATTGTGAAGAATTATTTGAATGAATTTGTGAAGTATTTGTGCATTGGTTTGAGTAACATTAAATGTGAATGAACAAGTTTTAGAAACTATTTTTGTGAAGAAAATTTACGTACTAGCTTTTATTGATATTGAGATAAATTTACAAAGATTATAGGGAAGTTTTATGAAGCAATTTGTGCATTGGCCTTGAGTGATATTTGGAAAGAACATATTGTGAAATTATATTGCATATAATTTTCTATGTGTTCTTGAACAAGAATTCTGGGTAGAATATGTCTAAATTACTTTTATCAAAGCATGGGTCATGACAAATATTTGCGTATGTGTTAGAGCCATTTTGAGCATGTGTTAGAGCAGAGTTGAGCAGAGATAAGTGAGGTAAATTTGAGAAAGTCTTAGGAGAAGACTTGAAGCAGGTTTGAGGTAGAACTGAGCAAGTCTTGTGTGAATACTTAAAGTATGTTTGGGTAAGATTTGAGTAAGCCTTGTGAGTAGGCTTGGTGTAGATTTGGGCAGATTTGTGAGCAGGTTTTGTTGTTGATTTGAGCAAGTCTTGTGAGTAGGTTTGGTGTAGATTTGGGTAGATTTATGAGAAGTTTTTGTTTCTAGTTTGAGAAAGCCTTATGAGTAGGCTTGGTGCAGATTGGAGCAGTGAGTTAAGCAAATTATGTATATTTGAGCAAGCCTTATGTGAAGGCTTAGAGCAATTTTTGAGTAGAGAGTAGAGGTGTCTCATATGGATAGAGATACATGAACCAGAGCAAAAAGGAGAGGTGTCTCCTATGGATAGAGTTTCACAAACTAGAGTTGAGGGGATAGATTTCTCTTGTGTATAGAGGTCTAAAAACCAGAGTTGAGAGGATAGAGTTATCATATGGGTAGAGGTCCACAAACAAGAGTTGAGGGGATAGAGTTCTCCTATGGATAGAGGTCCACAAACTAGAGTTGAGGGGGTAGAGTTTTCCTATGGATAGAGGTCCACGAACTAGAGTTGAGGGGATAAAGTTCTCATATGGATAGATATCCACAAAATTGAACATAGGGGATTGGTGTCTCTTTTGGATAGAGGTCCATAAATATTATAATAGGGATTTGGTTCCCAAGATATTTGTTGATAAAATTTAGAAGAAATATTTTCTCCATGGAGGTAACCCACATTGGGTGAACCATTTTAAATTTGTGTCTCTCATGTGTGTGATTATTTGTGCATTGCCTTGTTATTGCTATTGATGAGATTGGTTAATACTACTATGAAAAGATATTTGAATTGATAAAATTGGATAATATTATTTGGAAAAGAATAGTAAAAGTTGATCTTATACTGTTCACCCTCCCTCTTAGTATAATATTGTGTTCTTCAATTGGTATCAGAGTCGGTTCCTTCAAAAAATTCTAACAGGTTGAAGGAAGATCTTACAGGAGCACATATGGCTTCTCAGAATGGATCTTCCACAAATAAGGCTCCAATGTTTGATGGGAATAATTATGCTTTCTTGAGAATGAGGATGAAGACTTATTTGATGGCACAACGATATGAAACATAGTAATTTTTTAAGGATGGGTTCACACCTACAACTACTCCTCGCACATATAAGGATTGCAAAAAACTATATGTAAATAATGCCAAGGCTATGAATGGAATCTTAAGTGGATTATGTGAATCAAAGTTTGTAAAAGTTATGCAATACAAATCAGTAAAATAAATATGGGACAAATTGAAGCAAACATATGAAGGAGATAGCAAGGTTAAGTTGGCAAAAATTCAAACTCACAGGAGGAGGTTTGAAGAGTTGAAGATGAAAGATGAGGAAGATATTGCTAAATACTTACTTTGTGTTGATGAAGTTGTTAATACCATGTGTGGACTTGGATTCAAAATTGAGGACTCTAGTGTTACCCATAAAGTACTAAGATCACTCCCTATGAGGTATGATGCAAAGTTTTTAGCAATATAAGAGATGAAGGATCTTGATAAGTTGACAATGGATGAGTTACATGGAATTATCACTGCTTATGAGATGTGGATAGAAAAAAATCAAAATTCCAAGAGAGAGGCAACATTCAAAGTTTCAAAGAAGACAAAAGATAAGAAACCAAAATCAAGTGATGAGTTAAGCAGTAATGAAGAAGCTAACTATGTGAGAAGAAATAATAAAGACTCAAGAAAACACAAAGATATGAAGACTATGGAATGTTTTAATTGTGGTAACTATGGTCACTACGCATATAATTGCCCATAAGCTGGAAGTAGTAGTAGTAGAGAGAAACAAGATTATAAGAAAAAGGAAGAAAGAAAATTTAGGTATGAAAAGGAAAACAGGTATGGTCAAGGCAAGCATGAAAAGAAGATATTTTAAAGGTACAAGAAGAATTTCTATGTTGAAAAAGCAAGCAATGCTTCAAGTGATAGTGATGAAATATTCTCAGAGAGTGAAAAAGAAGAGATTTTATTTTTGGCAATAGAAGAGGAAGAGGGCACTCCTATTAAAGATCAAGTAGAATATGTTTTTGACCAAGTAGAAGAAAAATAAGATGCTCCTATAATTGAAGACCTAGAAGAAGGTTTATAAAAATAAGAAGCCACAGTTGACCTAGAAGAGGAACTTATTGTTGCTCTTAGAGAGTTGAAAAGAGTTAGAAAGAAGAACTCAAGATTGAAGGCTCAAGTTCAAGAAGATGAGGAAATAAAGGAAAATATTCTACAAGATCTCAAAAACTTAAAAGTTAAGGCAAGGAGATTTGAAGAAGTTATGGTTGAAAATTTAGAGGTAAAAGAGTTAGAATGTGAAATATTAGAACATGAAGTGGTTTCTCTAAGGATGGAAGTGAAATATTCTAAGGATAACTTTCACAGGTTTAGGAAAAGTTCAAAAGCTTTGGATAACATTATCAAAGCACAAAAATCTTCATTTATCAAAACAAGACTATGCTATGAACGAGGTCAAGAGGTACAAAAAGAGGAGTCAAGCTCAAAAGAAAAGGAAGTATCCGAGGAAGAGATTGAAGAAGAACCTAATATCTATGTTGATAATTTTAGGAGTGTAAGCATCATTGAGGAAGAAAATAATGCACAAACAAGAAACATGGATCATCACAGAGAAGGCAAAGAAAGGACCAAGAGACCATATTTTTCAAGGCAAGATGAATATTTTTTCCAAGGTTATTGTTACTCATGTAATCAGTTTGGTCGTAGAGTTGTGCATTGCAAGACTCATGGAAAGAATTCTTATGGCTTCACCAAGAGGAACTTCAAGTCATTTGCACCTTCCAAGAATCAGAACATCAGGTGTTACAATTGTAGTAATTTTGGGCATAAAGCAAGGTGGTGTAGAATAGAGTTTCTAGAACTTCCAAAGACAAGCAAGCATAGATATGATCAAAAGGTTAAAAGAGGTACAACTTCAAAGGTGTGGAAGAAGAAAGTTGAGAATGGAGAAGAGCATTGTAAGTTGGGAATAGTCTTACTCCCACCCCAAAATTGATCACATCAAGGAGAGGAGGTGGTGAGGGGGCTGAGCTAAGAGTCTTATTTTTAGCCCCAAAGGAGCCCTTTGCCATTTATGTCAAAGGGGGAGAGTTTCAATAAGTGGGAGCAACTTCTCAAGGGGGCATATTTGGAATTCAGTGGTTATAAAAGAAATTTTTAGAGAGGGTTTCCATCAATGACAAAGGGGGAGATTGTTGGAAATATTAAGTATTTTGGTTTTTATTGATGTCAAAGGCAAAATTATCTTCAAGATTGAAATAATAAGGCACAAGGAAGAAATATGTTGATGAGAAAAATTGAAAGGGTTATCAAGGCAATATACATCTCCAAGTTATTTTTACTAAGAAAAAGGTTATAATATTTAAATGAAAATTTAAATATTACAAAGGAGGCAAAAGTTTTAAAGATAGAATTATTTACAATACACCAAGGTTTCAAATATATTACCACTATAATATTTTAAAATTATAATGCAAAGGTTTTAAAGTTAAAATAAGTGCCAAAGGAACTGATATTCAAATTTATTTGAAGCGTCAACATCAATGCATGAAGGGGAAAGCATATTTAAAGGAGGAAAATTATTTTATTTTCCTAAGGTTGAGACCAAGCAAAAATCATGAGATCCGCTCGATCATTTGATTCATTGAGAGTAGAGTAGAAGGAAAGGACAAGCACACGATTTCTAAAGTAGATTACGAAAGTCAAAAGGGGAAGCAACAAGTTTGAAGTCTCATCTGGGTGACTAGCCCAGATGGTAGGGAGGCCCTATGCTAGATCACTGGAAGAGAGGAGGTATCAAGTTCAAAGCATGGCAGGGACAGATTTTCTAAAGTTTTGGTTGATAAAGATATTGCATCATGTGGCAGTTGAAAAAGGAGCATGTATGTTTTGGTTGTTGTGTGGGCAGCTAGCCCACGCGGTGTCCTAGCTTGCGCTAGGGTGCGTTCTAGCTAGAGGTGGTAGGTTTGGATTGTGGTGACAACATTAGCAAAGGCACAAATTTTTGAATTAAAAATTATTTTGAACATCTAAGGTATGCGCTTTAATTCTTAGCATTAGGGGAGACATAAGGTTTGATTTTTGCATAAATTATTAGGGTCAACATAAAACATTATAAATCAAATTTCTGTGTGCACTATTAGACAGTGAGTGCATTGAAAATTATTATTTTTACTAGGAGGTATAAGGTGTATGAAGTTCATTTAAAAGTTGTAATTTGTGCCTTGGGTCATTAAGTGTGTTAGTAATTAGTTTATGAAAGTAATGAAAGTAATGAGGTATAAGGTGTATATGGATGATTTAAATGTCGTAATTTTTCCTTTGAGTTATTGAGTGCTATAAGAAACTTTGTGGTGTGGTGAAAATTATTTCTTACAAAAGTAGGAGTTATAATGTGTTATTGTGGTTTGATTTTTTATTGGAATTTTTGTATGGTGAAAATAAAGTTTGAGGGGTTTTGATAATTGTTAATGCCCTATCTTTTGAGAACAATAGAAGAGTCATTGAGCATTAATTTTAGATTCCATTATGCACATCTTTTTGAGAAGAAATTTAATATGGGTGATTTGAAAGAGAGATCTACTAACTAGTTTTGAAGTGGCACTTTGAAAGGGAAATTATTTTGAGGCAGGTTTTTGAGGGCACACCTTCATCAAAGCAAGTTAAGATGTATGGTGATATTATTACTTCTTTAAGGTGTTTGGTTGAACAAATATTTCTTAATCATAAGGTGGATAAATAATAATTATATATGTGCATTGTTGGAAATATTTGTATTAGGGTTTGAGAAAAAATTGTGCAGCATTGTTTGAATGAATTTGTGAAGCATTTGTCCATTAGTTTGAGTAACATTAAATGTGAATGAGCAAGTGTTAGAAACCATTTTTGTGAAGCAAATTTACATACTAGATTTGATTGATATTGAGATAAATTTGCAAAGGTTAAAAGGAATTTTTATGAAGCAATTTGTGCATTGGCCTTGAGTGATATTTGGAAAGAACATATTGTGAAATTGTATTGCATATCATTTTATATGTGTTCTTGAACAAGAATTTTGGTTAGAATATGTCTGAAGTACTTTGATCAAAGCATGGATCATGAGCAAGATTTGAGTATGTATTAGAGTAGTTTTGAGCATGTGTTAGAGCAAAGTTGAGCAGAGATAAGTGAGGCAGATTTGAGCAAGTCTTGGGAGAAGACTTGAAGCGGGTTTGAGGAAAAATTGAGCAAGTCTTGTGAGAATACTTGAAGCACATTTGGGTAAGAGTTGAGATATGATTTGAGCAAGCCTTGTGAGTAGGCTTGTAATTTGGGTAGATTTCTAAGTAGGTTTTGTTGTTGATTTGAGCAAGCCTTGTGAGTAGGCTTGGTGTATATTTGAGCATATTTATGAGCAGGTTTTGTTTCTGATTTGAGCAAGCCTTGTGAGTAGGCTTGGTGCAGATTGGAGCAGTGAGTTAAGAAAATTGTGTTGCACATTTGAGCAAGCCTTATGTGAAGTTTTGGAGTAATTTTTAAGCAGAGAGGAGAGGTGTCTCTTGTGGATAGATATCCACAAACTAGAGTAGAAAGGAGAGGTGTCTCCTATGAATAGAGTTCCACAAACTAGAGTTGATGGGATAGAGTTCTTCTGTGAATAGAGGTCCACAAACCAGATTTAATGGGATACAGTTCTTCTATGGATAGAGATCCACAAACCAGAGTTGAGGGGATAGAGTTCTTCTATGGATAGAGATCCACAAACCAGAGTTGAGGGGATAGATTTCTCCTATGGATAGAGGTCCACAAACTAGAGTTGAGGGGATAGAGTTCTCTTATGGATAAAGGTCCATAGACCATATTTGAGGGGATAGATTTATCCTATGGATAGAGGTCCACAAACCAGATTTGAGAGGATAGATTTCTCCTATGGATAGAGATCCACAAAATTGAGCATAAGGTATTAGTCTCTCCTTTGGATAGAGGTCCATAAATATTGTAATAGGGATTTAGTTCCCAAGAGATTTGTTGAGAAAATTTAAAAGAAATATTTTCTTCGTGGATGTAACCCACATTGGGTGAACCATGTTAAATTTGTGTCTCTCATGTGTGTGATGATTTGTGCATTGCCTTGTTACTGCTATTGATGATATTGGTTAATACTGCTATGAAAATATATTGCAATTGATAACATTGGTAATATTGTTTGAGAAAGAATAGTAGAAGTTTATCTTATATTGTTCACCCTCCCTCTCAGTATAAGCTTGTGTTCTTCAATTGGTATAAGCAATTAACAAACTAATATTTCCACCACTTGCATGGTAATCCTCTTATACCAGTGCTTAGCATCCCACTACCATGTTCTCCTATCATTAACTTCTACCTCTATAACCTACATAGTAAATTAAATACACAATGCAATTGTAGTAAATAATCACACCAACATACATAGAGATAAATGGAACATAATTGGAATCAGATGTTTAGTATTAAATTTTTTAATTCAATATTTGCATTACAAGATTAGGCAAACATCAATGCCCATGTACATACATACACAATAGCTATAATAGTTACTCTATTCTATTCTTAGTGTGATGAAAATATTGTCATTCTCCTATGCACACCCCCCTTCTCTCTCTTCTAGATATTCTCCTTTTACTCCTTTATCTACCTTTGAGTCTACTCTCCATTTCTCTTTTCTCACCATACCTTTGAGTCTATTCTCCATTTCTCTTTTCTCACCATTCTCTTCTTTTATGAATTCATGTCATTTACCTTTCCTTTTCATTTATTATTTCAAATCATTTTGGTGGTTACGTAAATGGTTTGTTAACCATTTCATAAATTGTTAATTAATTAGTTCTACAAACACTTAATAAGAAGGAGGTGCATGAAGAAAAAGCATGGTTTCAAGTTACAAAAAATCATGTAATCCACGCTTCGACGGAATATAGTTACCAAGGAAGCACTTCGACGGAGTATAATAATGGAAGCAAATTATAGATGCTTCCAGATCTTGTTTTCCATTTCCACCTTCTTCCTACTTATCACTACCCTCCTCCTCTTGGGCATTCCTTTTTTACCATCCTAACATTTTTCCTAGTATGTCACCCTCACCCACTACCGCTTCTTACCACTTACCCCCGTCACTCCATCCATCAGACCCTCACCATCCTTACTTCTTCACTCTATCTCGTGATCAATGCAACTCCATATGTTTACCACTGACATGCCACCCCTTGTCTTCACCATCACGTTAGGTCCCCCTCCATTCCTCGTCTAGAATTCATAATGACAACCTGGTCGGTCCCTAACAGCTAAGCATAATGGCCAGGACAAGTAGAACAAAAAGGAAAAATATAATGTTGAATCCTTAGTTTCTAGGGCCAACAAAAGAGAGTAAAAAGGCCAAATTAAAATAGAGAAGAGCTCCCTTAAGTCCAAAGAAGAACCTTAACAGTCATTTCAAAGCCATGCCAGCTGGATAGCATTCAGAATGGATTCAATTAGATGTTGCCAAGTGTACATCCAAAATTCAACCAAAAATAATAGAATCAAGAACCAGCAGCTATAAAGGGAAGCAGGTAGGTCTGGATTCTGCATCAAGCAATAAGAGAATAACATTTTTGCGAAGAGGTATACTTGAGTTCCCTACTAGTTGTGTTGTTGTATTTTCTTTGTGTCTATTTTCTTTTATTCATTCTTTCTTCCTCCCCTTGCTATATAGGAGTGTATGATAGGAAAGCGTTCAAGAAGCTGAGAATATTTCCAGTCTTATTGAGCCTAGGATTCAAATATTCTTATGTTACCATATTGGAGCAAGGAGAGTTGGAGAGACCTATTATATTATTTGAACAGAGTCCTCTTCATTGTATTGATGTATTTCTTTAATAAAAACAGAGTTAAAAGGCATCCCGCCCACTCTGCATGTAATATTTTATGAAATCAATACAATTTTGGGTTTTATTCCTATCATTTCTTTGTCTTAGTATTATGTGTATCTATATAATGGGTTACATTATTTGAATGTATTATATACATTTCTTTCATTGGTTAACTCTTGATTTTATTACGATATTCGAATGAGATTAAGAACGCCAATTTTCTTCTCCCCTTCTCTCTGTTTCATATTAAAATTATTGTTAAATTGCTATAACAGCCCAATGAATCTAGGCACCGGTCTACATAAGGCATAACAGTTGGTTATTTTCATGCTTGGTCATTTTAATAAAAATACTTATAGTTTAATATAAATCTAGAGCGTACAAATTAGAAGCTTAATTAAAGAATTGTCGTTGGGGTTTCCTTACCCGTTCTACCATCTTCTTTAGCAATATTCAGGTTTAGAAGAACATGAGGCAGGTCGACCAGAGCCTGTAATAGCTCGTTGGTTTCAAACGGATTCTTGGAGCATGACAATTGATTTCCTACGGATGCAAGAATCAGTTCCAACAGGAAAGTAGCCCCTACATTGGATAGACCAAAAGGTATTCATTGGTATGCAAAAGTTCCCTATTTAGTAGTGAAGGCAGTCTTATGTTGATCTTCATCTCTAATC
Source organism: Wollemia nobilis (assembly GCA_028583015.1). Taxonomy (NCBI): domain Eukaryota; kingdom Viridiplantae; phylum Streptophyta; class Pinopsida; order Araucariales; family Araucariaceae; genus Wollemia; species Wollemia nobilis. The sequence continues at coordinate 43,761 of JAQPPZ010006053.1, read as the reverse complement.
CAAACCTGATTGAAACCAGAAAATCCATCCAACAATGAGAATATCTTTGCTCCTACTATAGTATGTAGTATTTTATCTATTTGAGGTAGGTAATAATGATCTTTCAATGAGGTTGTGTTTAAATTCTTGAAGTCTACACACTACCTGATATCCCCATTCTTTTTCTAATTGTTATTAGGTTAGCAACCCATGTGGAATGTTTGATAGGATAACTTATTTTGGCATTGAGTAGCTTTAGTAACTCTTTCTTCATCAAAGCTTCTATCTTTGGATTGACAAGTCTCTACTTCTGTCAGAATGGCTTTGAGCCAGGTTCAAGTTCAATGGTGTGTTGTATTATTTCCTTACTGTACACCTTGAGGTTATCATACATCTACGCTATAATGTCATTGAAATACTTACATAATTTCTAAACTTGGTCTACCTCTTCTTCTAAACATTGGGTCCCGACCTTAAGCACTTTTCTAGGCTCTATTTGAATTTCCTTGCATTTTTTCTTATCAATTTTTATCTTATGGCCCAATGGCCGATCATTGTTGTTAAACAAGATTTCAAGAGTTATTAGACCTTTTGGTATATGGTTATTCTTGAGTTGGGTCAGTCATTCATCCTCTTCATCTTCTAAGGTATAATCACCTAAACAATTCATCTCATGTATTAATAAATCTAACACCTGTTCATCATTGTCAAATACCTACTAGAAAGTATCTTTATATGGAACTAAAGGTCTATATATCAACCTAATTATATTTTATTTTTGTATGACATTGGCTATTGGGCAATAATTAGCTCCCACAGATACTAATAAATCAGCATGAGTATTATGCTCCCTAAAGAACACAAGCTTATACTAAGAGGGGGGGTGAACAGTATAAGATAAAAAAAAATTACTTTTCTTTCCAAAGCAATAACTTCAAATATCATCAATTGCAATAATGAAACAATGCATAAATCACCACACACATAAGAGACATAGATTTAACATGGTTCACCCAATATGGGCTACATCCAGGGAGAAATATTGCTTATAAATTTTTCAACAAATTTCATGGGATCCAACCCACAAGAGACACCAATCCCCTATTACAGTATTCATGGACACCAATCCATAGGAGACACCAACCCACAAGAGACACCAATCCCCTATTACAATGTTTGTGGATACCAATCCATAGGAGACACCAATCCCCTCTATTGGTTCATGGACACCAATCCACAAGAGACACCAATCCCCTCTACTTTGGTTTGTGGACACCAATCTCCTCTGCTCTGGTTCATGGACACCAATCCCCCTACTCTGGTTTGTGGATACCAATCCACAGGAGATACCAATCCCTACTACCGGTTCATGGACACCAATACATAGGAGACACAATCCCCTCTTATCTAAATATTGCTCTTATCTGCTCCTAAACCTTATCACAATACTACTCATAACTCTTGCTCAACTCAGCTCTAAAATATGCTCACAATACTACTCACATATCTTCTCAAATTAGCTTCATAACCTACTCACAAATCTACTCAAATAAGCTCCATAACCTGCTCATTAATGCTACTCACATCTGCTCCAATACCTACTCAAATTTTCTCATACAACCTGTTCAAATATTCTCTCAAGTCTTCTCATAACATCTACTCAAATCTGCTCATAAAACCTACTCAAATCTCCTCCATAACTTGCTCACAAATCCTACTCACAACTCTGCTCAAATAAGCTCCATAACCTGGTAATTGTTGATTTGCACCTTTCCTTCAAAACCAATCATAGTGCACAAATATGTCCTTTTCATCTACTCCCAAAATCAATCATGAACAATGCACAAATTTATTCTCAAATCTGATCTATAACCCTTGCACATTTACTCACAATTTCAATCAAAGGTAATGCACAAATTTGCTCTCAAATCTGATCTATAATCCTTGCACATTTATTTCTAATTTCAATCAAAATAATACACATCCAATAATTCCTTATACCTCCCACTATATGACAAAATATTTTCCTCAAATTGATTAAGCCATTTTGATAAAGGAATTAAATCACCATACCTCTAAATCTACCTCAATGATGATGATGAGATTTTTGCATGAGCTTTCCAAACTAGTCTTAACAAAATGATTTTTCTTTTGTTTGTGCCTTCAAAAACTGGTTAGCAATTCTCTTTTTCTTTTCTTGATTAAATATCAAATCAACCACTTTTAAAAACCCTTATAAAAAACATACACAATAAAGCTTAAAAAATCACTCCTTATATCTCCCTTTTGAAACTCACAATATAAAGCTTTATTAATAACAAAAACCCTTTATATCTCCTTTTATAACATGCAAAATATAACTTTTAAAAATAACAACCTCATACCTTATAGCTCCCTTTTATAGCATGAAAATTTTAGTTAAAATAATCATTACACACCTTATATCTCCCACTCAAAGTATGAAAAATATAATCATGACACACCTTATATCTCCCACTCAATTAAATCAAATAAAAGTTTTGCCCTTACCTCACATAGCAAAAACCACCAAACACACACGGAGGAGATTCGATCTCCCGACTTCTACCAACATTGCACCCTAGCATAGGCTAGGCGACCAAGCGAGCTACCTCGATGGGTGGAATAAAAATTCGTAGCCCAAATTATTTAAACCTTTCTTCATTCTATCAACCAAAACAAAAATGGTGTCACATGGATTCGACCCTACAGCCTCCTGCTACACGGTGCCTTAGCACAAGCTCAACAATCAACTGGGCTAGCCACTCGGATGAGACCAAAGTCATAGCAAAATAATATTAATTATCTTTTTTTCTCACTTCCGCAAAATGTGCTCTTCTCCTCCCCTTCTACCTGCCACTTGATTTTTGCACAAAAGAGATTTGAATTTCCACCACTGCCAAAATGAATTTGATAGCCTTTTAAATATGCATTTTATTTAGTGCCTAAGGGGGTTGGCTATGCATTTTATTTAGCACCCAAGGAGGTCAGTCTTATTATTTTAAATATTTGAATTTTCAAACTTTGCATTGGTGTTCTCAAGGAGGTCATTAAACCTTTTAATATTTAAATATTAAACTTCTGAATTAAATGTTGGACATTTTGAGTAGATAAGTTGTCATTGATGTCAAGAGTGAGTGGTCATTGATGTCAAGCTTTCAGCACCAATCAGTGGCAGCTTCAGTGGGCAGCATCAGTTTTAGGTTCTCCAATATGTGCAAAGGATAGCTCAATTTCAGGAGATCATATTTGGACCAAAGTGCAAAAGAAGATGCCCAAGTAAATAATATTATAATATTTTTATAATATTATAAAAGGAGGTTTTAAATTAATTATAAATTAATTAATATAATTTTTTTTTTTGAATTTACATGGTGGAATCGGTAGCCGCCACGAATCCGGGCAGGCTGTCCAACTTTTATGGCCGCCACAGTATTCTACGTTGTTCACCCCAGAAGCCGTCACAGATTTTCGTGCAGTCAGCCCCTATAACCACCATGCCAAAATCATTTTAAACCTTTTACGTCGTTGAAAGCACCAGGAAAGGGACAAGCATTCAGTCCGACGAGGCCCAATATTTGAACCTTGGACCTCCGCCCCCCTTATAGAGTTTGTATAAACCAATTGGTCTACACCTCGAACCTATAATTAATATAATTTTTATTATAAATTAATTTATAATCTAATTTACTTAACCTAAATTATGTAAATTAATTATTAATTAGTTTTAATATTAATTATAAATTTAAATTATATTAATGTTTTAACCCAAAGGTGGGTTATTAAAATCATAATTCAAATTTTAATTCGAATTACTAAAAGCACCGACGTGGGAGAAAAATAAAATCATGTATAAAAAGGGGGATTCACCCACCTTAGAACTTACCATGCCTTCGTTCTAAAATTATTGCAAATTGCTTGCGACACATGCTACAACGAAGTGGAGAGAGTAGTGGACTTTGAAGAAGTTAAAAGGTGCACGAGGCATAAGGTGGAGGAAGTGCTTTTTCCTTCACATGGGGACTATACCCCATGTAGTGGGCTCCCAAGCGCTAAGGCGCTTAGGCCTTAGGGAGACAATGGATCGAATCATGCCTAAACACCTTTTTGGGTAAAGTAAGGTATGCATTGGAATTTAGGCACCGAAAATTTTGGAAGTGGTTGTTGAAAAATTAAAAATAATTTTTGCATTTTATTTGATTTATAAGGCTACATGGGGAGTTATAAAGGTTATGCAAATTAAATTTTGATATCATTTGTTTTAATGGTTGGAAAGAGTTGTAAGGTGTTTGTGAAGTGTTGTATATTATTTTAAGTAAGGATTTTATAAGGTGTATTCAAGGAATTATTATTTTCATGTATGATTTGTATATGTTGATTTAAAAAGGGAGTTATAAAGTATAATTAAGTTGTGATTATTTTTGTCCAAGGAATATTTTGAGAAAATGTTGGAATAATATTTTGCTATCTAACCATTGGAATTGGAGAGAAGGAAATTGTGATTTAGACAGGTTTTCCAAGGGTACTTCTACATCAAACAAAAAGTATGGGCATATTCTTCCTAGTAAGTGATTGTTGAAAGTTGTGAATAAAAAGTTGGAGTGAAAAGGATTTTTTGGTTAAGCATTGTTGAGTGTGTTTTTAATTAATGCTTTAAGGTTTTCTGGAATTGAGAGTTTTTGATAAAACCTTGTTTTATAAGCATTGTTGTTGAAGTGATTAATTTAAGTGAAGAACTTGAACTAGGGTTTGTAAAGAACATGAGTATCATTGTTATGTGAGATTGGTTGATAAGCATTGTTGGAAACATTTGAGTGAGTGTTCATATGTTTGGACTAGGATTTGTGAGCAAAGATTATTTCACTAAGTGATTGATTGAGTAGAGTTGGTTGAGACTAGTCAAGTGGATGTGTGAAGTGATAGCTCAAGTTCTATGAAACAAATTGTTCTATATACTGAATTGATTTGAGAGAGAGGTTGAGTGTAGGTGAATTTGAAGCATATCTCGTCTCTAAAAATTCTCTATATGTTTTTGTAATAAAAGAAAGATTGAAAGTGATTGAGAGTTTGTGAGTGTGAAGCATATTGAGTCTCTAACAATTCTCTGTATGTTTCTAAAAGAGTGAGTGAAAGTGATTGAGCATTGATGTGAATGTGAAGTATATTGAGTCTCTAAAAATTCTCTATATGTTTCTAAAGAGTGATTGAAAGTGATTGAGCATTGTGATGAGTGTGAAGCATATTGAGTCTCTAAAAATTCTCTATATGTTTCTAAAAGAGTGATTGAAAGTGATTGAGCATTGTGATGAATGTGAAACATATTGAGTCTAACAATTATCCTTGTGTTTCTATGAGATTGGACAAGTTCTAGTGAGGACTTGTTGAGCAGATTTGGACAAGTTCTAGAGAGGACTTGTGGACAGATTTGTGTGAGATTTTATGGAAGCTTACAATACAGATTGAGAGCAGAGTTGGACAAGTTCTAGTGAGGACTTTTTGAGCAGATTTGGACAAGTTCTAGAGAGGACTTGTGGACCGATTAGTGTGATATTTTGTGGAAGCTTACAAGGCAGATTTGAGATAAGTCTTTGAGAAGACTTGTGAGCAGATTTGATTGATAAATTTGTTCAAACCTTGAGTTAAGGTTTTGGAAAAATCTAGTAGAGTTGATTTAAGATTGATTCAAGCTTTGTGTTAAGACTTGAGGACAGAGATTGAGGATAAATTTGTACTATACTGAAGTACTGTATTTAGTGTAGATCAGAGGACAAAGATTGAGGACAAAGTTTAGTGCAGATTTGAGGACAAATTTGTGCCAGACCAGAGATAGAGATTGAGCAGATTTGTGCTAGATTGAAGGACTATGTTTAGTATAGATTTGAGACAGAGTTTTTAAGGTGATAGAGTATAGAGGATGATAATCTCCAATGGATAGATATCCATTAGCCAAGGCAGTGAGGACAAGTGTCTTCAATAGATAGAGATCCAATAGCCAGAGTAGTGGGGGCAATAGTTCTTCTAGAAGATCACCAGTCAGAGCTAAGGAGAAAGAAGTTCTCCTATGAATAGAGATCCACAAACTTGATTAGGGGATTGGTGTCTCCTTTGTATAGATATCTATAAACATTGTAATAGGGAAAGGATTCCCAAGAGATTGATTGAGAAAATTTTAGTGAAAGATTTTCTCCGTGGAGTAACTCACATTAGGTGAACCACGTTAAATTGGTGTCTCTATTATGTGTGGTGATTTATGCATTGCTTTGATTACTATTGTTGATATTGCTATATTTTCATTGCATAATATTGATTGGGAAAGAAAAGTAAAAAGTGGTCTTATACTGTTCACCCCCCCTCTCAGTATAAGCTTGTGTTCTTCATTATATTTAAATCCTTTGATTTAAATATGACCTTCCACTTTTCAAACTTTTATATTATTTAAATCCTCTTGATTTAAATATAATCTTCGACCTTAATATTTCATTTAAATATTAAAGCATATTTTTGCCTTTATGACAACTTTACCATTTCATCCTTTGAAGATATTTCTACCTTTGACACCTCTGAAGATATCTCTACCTTTATTATTAATGACAAATCAACATTTCATCCTTGAAGATATTTCTGCCTTTGACATCAATGACAACTCAATATTTCTAACAATCTCCCCCTTTGTCATTGATGGCAACCCTATTATGAAACTGATATTTACTAAACAAGATCATAAGCTGATCCTCCTGACTAGCTGCTCCCCCTTCCTAAAAATTCTCCCCTTTGACATCAATGGCAAAGGGCTCCTTGGAGCTGAAAGATAAGACACTAAAAACATCCCCCTCACCACCTCATTTTCTTGAGGCTTTAATTATGGGATGGGAGTGAAACTCCCAAATTACTATGCTCCTCTTCTTATTTCATTTTCTTTCTCCAAACTTTGGAAATCATACCCTTTTGAACTTTTTGACCATTCTCCTTTTTGCTTGATTTCAAAAATTTAGGGAACATTGTTCTACACCATCTAGCTATATGCCCAAAATTGTTACATTTGTAACACATGACATTGTAGTCCATAGGAGGTGCAAATGAATTGAAATTCCTCTTGGTGAAGCCAAAATCATCCATAGCATGGACCCTACAATTTACAGCTTTATGACCAAAATGGTTACATGAGAAACAATAACCATGAAAGAAATGTTGAAACCTGCTTGATTACCTTGGAGGATATTATCATATGCTTCTTTCTTTACTTTTTTTATTATGGTCCCTATTCCTTAATGGTGAATTGTTTTCTTCCACTTTTCAATATATCAGCATAAGTCTTGGGCTCTTCTTCAATTATTTTCTTTGATGCTTCTATTTCTTTTGAGCTTGACTCCCCCTTTTCTTTCTCTTGACCTTCTTCAAAACCAAGTCCAATATTCATAAATGGAGATCTATGTGCTTTGATAATATCATCTAAGTTTTGGTTCTTCTTCACTTCCATGCAACCCATCCCTGGTCCTGTCCTAGATCCCTGGTCCTGTCCCAGTTCCCTGGTACTTCCTTTGCCCTTATTCCTTAGCTAGATGATGTTGTAAATGATCTCCTTGGGGTGGGAGGTTACTTACCCATTTTTCTACCCCTTCCCATATCTTTTGGTGGGGTTCTTTCTGGTTCCTATGATCTGGGATGTCCCTGGGATTTTTTGGGATGTCATTCGGTCTTGTCCCAGTTCCTTAGTACTCCCTTTGCCCTTACTCCTTGGTTGTATGGTGCTTTAGACAATATCCCTAGGGTGGGAGGTCACTTATTCTTTTTTCTACCCCTTTCCATACCTTTTGGTGGGGTTTCCTTTTGGTTCCTGTGAACTGGAACATCCCAGGGGTTTTTTGGGATGTCCTTGGGTTTTTCCTTGGTTCTTCCCTAGGATTCTTGAGTTCCTTCAAGAATCCTGTTCCTTGGATCTTGTTGCTCTATTCCTTTTTCTTGTAGGGTCCTATTTGGAGCTAAGGATCAGAGGTTCTTCTGGTGCAATGCATCATGGCTTGGGAGTTTGGCTTCATGAGCAACTCTTCATAGTTTTTTTTTGGCTTGGTTAGGGACCTTGTGCTTATTATTGTGGTGTTTTTGTTTGGGTTTATGTATGTGGGCTTAATGGTGGGTTCTCAGCACTTTTCATGGCTTTAGGATGGGCCTCTATGCTAATTGCTGCTATGTTCCTACTGGCCATCCTCTTCTGGATCCCTGAAGTTGTTCGTCGATGGTGTTGGAGGATGCTTTGGTGTTCTTCCTACTTTTTTTGATCTTGAGGGAGGCCCTATGCTTATCATTGGCAGCTCGTGCTTCATGGGTATTTCTATTGAGGTTTCCTAGGACCTCCCCACATCTTTCCCATGGCTCATGGTCCTAAACTGATGTTTTCTCTGTCTCCTTCAGCTTCTGAGTAGATCTCCTTGCTGCAACGGGACTTCATGGCCTGTGGAGTCCCCTATTTGTTGTACCTTTTTTAGGCCTATGCAGGATGTTGTTCCTTTGCATCCCTATATTTTTTTGGATGGTTTTCAGGCCCCTTCCTACTTCTTAGGGGGTTTTTTGGTTTTGTTTCCTGGTTTTTTGATGTTTTTAGCCTGTTTTCTATAATTTTCCCTATGTGAGATTCTATATTTCAAATTTTGATGGAGGTGGGATTTTCAATTATTAATTTTCCCACTTTCTCCTTCTCCCGCTGGGTGGGCTTTTCAATTTTGTATTAGAGCAGGTTTTTCCCTTTCTCTCATGTTCTTGGAAGGTTGTCTTTAAGCCTATCCTAAAATGCTATCCTTTAGCCTATCCTATAAGGCTTTCCTTAAGTTTGTCCTAAAAGGCAATCCTTTTGCCTTTCCTCTAGTTCTTTCTTTTGACCTTTCTTGTGGCCTTTCTATGACCTAGTTTAAAAAGTCTTTTGTCTTGTTGTAATCAATTTTTGGGTCCCTTGATAAAAACCCACTTTAAATTTAAACGACAAAAAAAATATCATCCAAGTTTTTTGATATTTCTTAAACTGATATATCTTATCATTAAACTTTTCAAGTCCCTTCTTTAGAATGATAGCTTCATGTTCTAGTCTTTCACATTCTAGCTCTTCTACCTTTAACTACTTAGCCATACCTTCTTCAATTTTCCTTGCCTCTTCAACCTTAACTTTCAAGTCGGTGAGATCTTGTAGAAGCTTTGCCTTTGTTTTCTCATCCTCTTGTACTTAAGCCTTCAATCTTGAGTTCTTCTTTCTAACCTTTTTAAACTCTTCAATAGCAATAATAAGTTCCTCTTCTATGTCAATTGTGGCTTCCTTTTCATATTTTGAATATTTCTCTTCTTCTTGGTATTCAACAAAAGGATCATCTTTTTTCTCTTCTATGGCCAAAAATAAGATTTCTTCTCTTTCACTATTGGAGATGCTTTCATCACTATCACTGGAAGCACTACTTGCTTCTTCAACATAAAATATTTTCTTGTGTCTTTGATAGATCTTCTTCTCATGCTTGTTTTGACCATACATATTTTTATTTTCATGATAAAATATTCTTTATTTCTTTTTCTCATATTCCTTTTCTTCTTAAATTCTACTACTTCTAGCTTGTGGATTATTAGATGCATAATGACCAAAGTTACCACAATTAAAACATTTCACAGACTACATACCTTTGTGTTTTCTTGGATCCTTTTTATTTCTTCGCATAAAGTTAGCTTCTTCTCCACTGCTTGATCCTTCACTTGATTCTTGTTATTTATTCTTTGTCTTCTTTGAAGCTTTGAATATTGCTTCCATTTTGGATGTTTAATATTTTTCTGTCCTCATCTCATAGCTTGTGAGAATCCCATGTAGCTCATCCATGCTCAAAGTTTTGAGATCCTTCATTTATTCAATTGCTGAAACCTTTGCATCAAATATCATGGGAAGTGACCTCAAGATTTTTTGAATAATATTAGAGTTTTCAATAATTTATCCAAGTCCACAATGGTGTTGACAACCTCATCAATAAGAAGTAGATACCTAGTAATATCTTCCTCATATTTCATCTTCAAGTCTTCAAAATTTCTCCTATGGGTTTGAAGTGTTGCCATCTTCATCTTATCATCTCCTTTATATGTTATCTATAATTTATTCCACATTTCTTTTGTTGAAGTGCATTGTATGACCTTTACAAACTCTGATTTACATAATCCACTTAAGATTGCATTCATTGCCCTAGCATTATTTTCATATGGTTTCTTACCATTTGCATCTATCGAAGTTGTAGGTGTTGTGAACCCATTCTCCATGGATTACAATATATCATATCTATGTGCCATCAAATAAGTCCTCATACTCACACTCAAGAAAGCATAGTCCCATCAAATAGTGGAGCTCTATTTGATGAAAACCCTTCTTAATGTGCCATTTGTGTTCCTATAATATCTTCCTTCAAGTTGTTAGGCTTTCACGAAGTATCTCGCTCTGATACCAATTGAAGAACACAAGCTTATACTGAGAGGGGGGTGAGCAGTATAAGATAAAAAATTTACTTTTCTTTCCAAAGCAATAACTTTAAATATCATCAATTGCAATAATTAAACAATGCATAAATCACCACACATAAGAGACACATATTTAGCGTGGTTCACCCAATATGGGCTACATCCATGGAGAAATATTGCTTATAAATTTCTCAACAAATTTCATGGGCTCCAACCCATAGGAGACACCAATCCCCTATTACAATGTTCATGGACACTAATCCACAGGAGATACCAATCCCATCTCAAGTTTGTGGACACCAATACATAGGAGACACCAATCCCCTCTCAAGTTTGTGGACACCAATCCCCTATCAAGTTTGTGGACACCAATCTATAGGATATATCAATACCCTCTCAAGTTTTTGGACACCAATCCACAAGAGACACCAATCTCCTCTACTTTGGTTCATAGAAACCAATCCCCTCTGCTCTAGTTCATGGACCCCAATCCACAGGAGACACCAATCCATAGGAGACACCAATCTCCTCTGCTAGTTCATGGACACCAATCCCCTCTACTCTAAATACAACTCATATTTACTCCCAAACTTTATCACAATACTACTCATAACTCTTGCTCAACTCAACTCCAAAATATACTCACAATACTTCTTACAACTCTTCTCAAGTAAACTCCAACACCTACTCACAAATCCTACTCATAACTCTACTCAAATAAGCTGCATAACCTGCTTATTAATCCTGCTCACATCTGCTCCAAAACCTACTCAAATATTCTCTTGAATCTACTCATAACATCTACTCAAATATGCTCATAAAACCTACTCAAATATGCTCCATAACTTTCTCACAAATCTCGCTCACAACTCTGCTCAAATCAGCTCCATAACCTGGTAATTACTGATTTGCACCTTTCCTTCAAAACCAATCACAGTTCATAAATATATCCTTTTCATCTAATCCCAAAATCAATCATGAATAATGCACAAATTTGTTCTCAAATCTGATCTATAACCCTTACACATTTACTCACAATTTCAATCAAAGGCAATGCATAAATTTATTCTCAAATCTGATCTATAATCCTTGCACATTTATTTCCAATTTCAATAAAAATAATGCACATCCAATAATTCCTTATACCTCCCACTATATGACAAAATATTTTCCTCAAATTGATTAAGCCATTTTGATAAAGAAATTAAATCACCATACCTCTAAATTTGCCTTAATGATGATGATGAGCTTTTTGCATGAGCTTTCCAAACTAGTCTTAACAAAATTATTTTCCTTTTGTTTGTGCCTTCAAAAATTGGTTAGCAATTCTCTTTTTCTTTTCTTGATTAAATATCAAATCAACCACTTTTAAATGCCCTTATCAAAAACATACACAATAAAGCTTAAAAAATCACTCCTTATATCCCTTTTGAAACTCAAAATATAAAACTTTATTAATAACAAAAACCCTTTATATCTCCTTTTATAATATGAAAAATACAACTTTTAAAAATAACAACCTCATACCTTATAACTCCCTTCTATAGCATACACAAATTCATTTTAAAATAATCATTACACACCTTATATCTTCCACTCAAAGTATGCAAAATATAATCATGACATACCTTATATTTCCCACTCAATTAAATAAAATAAAATTTTTGCCCTTACCTCGCATAGAAAAAACCACCAAATGCACGTGGAGGAGATTTGATCTCCCAACTTCAACCAACACAACACCCTAGCATAGGCTACATGACCAAGCAAGCTACCTTGACAAGTGGAATAAAAAGTTGTAGCCCGAATTATTTAAACCCTTCTTCGTTCTATCAACTAAAATAAAAATGACACCATGCGGATTCGACCCTGCAACCTCGTGCTACACAACACCTTAGCACAAGCTTGGCAACCAGTTGGGCTAGCCACCTGGATGATACCAAATTTATAGCAAAATAATATGAATTATCTTTTTTGCTCACTGTCGCCAAATGTGCTATTCTCCTCCTCTTCTACCTGTCGCTCAATTTTCGCATGAAGGAGATTTGAATTTCCACCATTACCAAAATGAATTTGATATCCTTTTAAATATACATTTTATTTAGCATCCAAGGAGGTCGGATATGCATTTTCTTTAGCGCCCAAGTAGGTCAGCCTTAGTAGTTTAAATATTTGAATTTTCAAACTTTGCATTGGTGTTCTCAAGGAGGTCGTTCAACCTTTTAATATTTAAATATTAAACTTCTGAATTATATTTAAATCCTTTGATTTAAATATGACCTTCCACTTTTTCAAACTTATATAATAGTTAAATCCTCTTAATTTAAATATAACCTTCCACTTTAATATTTAATTTAAATATTAAAGCATATCTTTGCCTTTATGACAACTTTACCATTTCATCCTTTGAAGATATTTCTGCCTTTGACATCTCTAAATATATCTTTGCCTTTATTATTAATTACAACACAACACTTCATTCTTGAAGATATTTCTACCTTTGACATCAATGACAACTCAATATTTCTAACACTCCTTAGGAATATCCTTGATATTCAAAGCTTCAAAATATTTGAATAAATCCCACACTTTATTTTGGTAAGCCTTGAGATAATGTTGTTTGTTGATACACTTTTATATAACTTGATTCACTATCAACTATGAGTCTCCATATATCTACAGTTGTTTGACCCCTAACTTCTCAACCTTTCTTAAACCCAAACAAAGTGCCTCATATTTTTTTGCATTGTTTCTGTAGCTCCATGTCAATCTATATGAAAAATATGTCTCAACCCTAGTTTGTGAGATCTACCCCCACCCCATTTTTACATCTAGAACCATCGAAGAAGAGTTTCTAGATTTGACTAGTAGGGGATTCTTGTTTCAACAAAGAGGAGGATTCAACCTTTTTAGGTTTTATGATTGAATAGGTCCCAATACCTATTTCAATCATAGCACTAAAATCCTTTAAAGAAAAATAGTCTTCAATTTGGAGTTCCTCTAGAACTTTATTTATCAGATCTAACCCTTTGATCTCTTCGGTAATCATATTCATATTATTATTATGTTTGTTATTGTAGACATGGAAAATTAACCCACTTTAGTGGGCAATATTATTAGAGCCCTCTAGGAGACCCCTTAGACTTGCCTAGGGCAAGGGCTAGGCTTTTCCCCCTCTTTTACCTTTTTTCTCTCTCTCTATGTGAAATCGCGCTCGCCCTTGACAAGGCACGATTTCGCATAGGTGAAATTACGGTCGGTCTTGACAGGGCATGATTTCACCTTTTTAGGGTTTTTCTAAGGAAACCCTAATTCTTTGGGTTTGACTTGTTTTACATCGACCCTCCTTAGTTTTCTTGCCCATCTCATCTTCAAATCTGTTATATAAGGAGATTTTGAATTCACTTTCCACACATGCTCACATAATGATGACATTTGATAATTAATTCTAACAACGATTATTCTTGCAAAGTGTTTTTAGTGTTCACTCATTGATCTACATCCTTCTTCTTCTTATTCTTTTTCAAGCAAGTTAATTCTAAAGTGTGAAGTTTGATTGATTTTCTATTGCATTGGATTATTGATTGTTGTTGCTTGCTCTTGGTGGATTTGTGTTGAAGCCCTAAGGAGAGATCAACTATCTGGGAGATCACAACCCTTCTGCTTGCTTATTCACTCTCTACAAAGTGAATTTGCTCTGTTACATACTTTTTTTCATTCATTGCATCTCACATTTATTATTTTGCTCTAATATGAGATGTTTCATCTCACTTCTACGAAATTACACCTGGGTCTCTATGGGGCACATTTTTGTTGGTACGATATCGTGGTTGCCTGTTACAAGGCACAATTTTACCTGAGCTATACCTAGGGGCAAATTTCTATTCCATATTTCATAACTACATTCTAGCCTACATCTAGGGCATAGTGTCATACTCTATTATGTGTTTCTATCATATTATTTTGTTGTACTTTCATATGTTTAATTTCTTTCAAAGGTTAATTTTTGCTTCTGTTTATCAAAGGTCAGCTAAAAATACCTAGGGAGCTTGAATGTTGTACCTCCAAGCACTACTATACAATGGCCTAAGTATGCCCCTAATTCTAATTATGTTTTTTAAGTGTTTGTCAAATTATCTTGGAGGAACGAGAATTGTTGATAACATTAGATAAAAGACAAAAGGTAAGGATAAATCATCAGATAATATAAGTGTTTCAATTAGTCTTTAGGTTTTTTGTTGAGTGCCTTCTATTTTTGTTGTAGACCCTATATCTAATTTAAAATAAATATATTTAATTAATTTCTAGGTATTAAAATATAAACAACATATAGTGTGCACTTAGGGTAAATTTTGTTTATGCATATTCTCTTGAGACATTGCTTAAAGATTTCATGTCTTAAAATCCTAGGTTAGAAAAGCATTCAAAGAAAATAATTATAATAGGGTTAGCTCTTGTATTCATGCATTATGTATTTTTGCATTGTCCTTTATTTCATAGCATAGACCTAGAAAGGCCAAAACCTAGGTGATTGTCTTCAAAAGAATACATAAAATATTTTTTGAAATTACTATGGACTTGGAACAAGTCCTTAAAGCCATTCCTGGTGAACAAGCCCATAGAACCGAGTGTAGAGAACAAAATACCCGCATGGTTCATCCCAAGGATCTCTCTCTTGTAGATCCAGCCTTGAGAATTGTACATGATAGGAGTGTTTTCCCTCTTTACATATTTGGTGAACCCAGCATGAACAACTCCTTTCTTTTTAAACATCTTAAGCAAGATCACTAATTTTTTTGTGTGGTTGAAGATCCTTAATAAACATCTTTAAACATAATTTTTATGTGTGTTTGTTGTTAGTATTTCTCTTCTATCCTTTTGCCTCTTCTAATGGCTCCTCTTCTTAGAAGTCAATAAAAGCACCTTGAATTTGATTATGTTCCTCCGAAAGATAATCATATTGATAGAGAGGATCCTAACATAGATCTAGAAGAACAAGATAACATGGAAACTAAAATGAGTTTTGATCCTTATGAAGGCCCTAATGGTGGGATTTTCTTTTCATAATTTGAACGTATTTGGGGTTTTATGAAAGCTAATAGGTATAAGATATTTGAGGGGGTGGAGCAAGAAGCTCATCTCGAAAGAGGGGAGACTCCTCCACCTCCTCCTCCAATAAGCTCTTTTATTCTTGATCAAAGTAACCCCTTGCCCAAATTAATGCATCTTGATAATTTAAGAAACCAGGAAATTGATACTACTACTACAACCACCAACATTGAAAGGAATCTACAAGTTCCTCCAGTTAGTAGTGGCACTCAAAATTGTTTTCAATTTTTTCCTCAATATTCTAACCTAGTTGTCCATTCTCATAAGGTGCCACATATAACAATAGTAATCATGCATCCAACTTGAGTCAAGAATTGGTTCCTCAACACACATATATTCATCCTTTAAGGAATTTGGGTATGATCCATAACAGTAATCCATGACTGCAAAATTTAACAAATATAGTAAAGCAGTTGGTTTCAAAAGTTGAGATGATTTAACCTTCAAGTTTTACTTACAGTTATAAGGAAATGTGTAATCAGCCATTGGATCCTATTGTTGTTGGTAGACCTTATCCTAAGTATTTTCCTATGCTGGTTCTGCCTATTTATAAGGGGATAGAATATCCAATAGAACATTTAAGAATATTTAGAAAAACATGCCATGATCTCATTTATGATGATATATTGTTACTAAAAACATTTCCTAAGAGTCTTGGTGGCATGGCAGTAGAATGGTACTATCGATTGCCTAATTATTTCTTAAAGAACTTTGAAGAAACAGTAGAATTATTTGTCCAATAGTTTGGTGCTTATATTGAAAAGGAATTAATAATGAATTATATTTACAATTTAAAACAAAGTAAAGAGGAAAACATTTATGATTTATTGGCTTGTTGGAGAAGTTTAGTTGGACGTTTGAGATATACTTTACCTCCAAATGATATTTTTGAGATATTTATTGGTAATTTACAAGAACATTTATCTTATGCATTAGAGACTACTACTATTACATCTTTTGATCAAGCAATTGATTTAGCAAGAAAAGTGGAATAGGCCCTTATCAAAAGAGGCCAACTCAAAGTCAAATAAGAGAAACCTACTAAGTCTCAACATAAGAATAAACACATAGGAGGTGATAGTGGAATGGATAGTAGGCCTGTTAATAATGTAAATAACAACCTACAAAGGATAGTACTTCAAAAACCTCCACAAAGGAATTTTACAAGACTTAATATGTCTATGGAAGCAGTTTTAAACAAATTTTAGAAGCTATTGCAATTGAATTACCTCCCATAATACAACCAGATACTACAACTCATTGGTATAAGGCAGGTCAACATTGTGCATATCATAGAGTGGAAGGATATTGGACAAATTCTTATAAGAAGTTGAAGCATGTAGTTCAATATTTGATTGATGTAGGACGTATTGACTTAGGAAATTCTTAGGCAGTAAATAATCAAGTTCCTACCCAAAAAACTACAATTACCAATCAAGATATGGAAATATTTGATCCATTCCTAAAATATAATCAACAAGCAAAAAATTAGGTGATTCACTAGAATGAGCCTCCTACCTATGGTAATATGGTTGGTATGGTTGGGATAACTACAAGAAGGCAAGCTCAGACTTAGCATCCTCAGCAAGGATAGAATTCGATATTACAACCCAACTCAATTTTGAAGAATAATCAGAGAAATGCTTCAGACACAAGGACTTAACCTTTAGTATTAAAACCATAGCCTAAGGTTTCATTTGATCTTTAGAAACAGTTGGCTAATACTCCAACAAATATTTTAGTTTTAGAGCTCTTACAAACTTCTACCAGCCATAGAGATGCTTTGATGGAATTTTTAAAGCAAAAATTGGTTCCCTCAGATATTTCTCCTAATGCTATAGTTGATATCATAGGTTCTTTTGGGATACATCACATCTCATTCTTGGATAATGATAAACCTTCCTCAAACTTACAATAATATTCTTCACTTTACATCACTGCACTTATTAGTGATACCTTTATTAAGTATATATATCAATTCTTTAAAAAATTTGGATTGAAAGAGGAAGATTTAACAAAATTCGATATCATTATAAAAATTTCAACAATGAGTCCCAAGAAGCATGTGGTGTCATATCTCTTCCCCTCAAGGTTGGACCTAAAATATTAAATACTTTATTTTATGTGGTACATTGTCCAGCATCTTTTAATCTTCTTCTTGGATGATCTTGGATTCATGCAATAAAGGTCATCCCTTTTACTCTTCATCAATACCTTGAGTTTGAATTTAAAAATTAAGTTGTCACCATTCTGAGTGATCCTCAACCATTTGAGTTTTTCTCAAATGTAGAGTGAGCTCGATCCGATTTTATTTTGTGTTCTTCTTTCTTCAATGGTTTCTCCACGTTCCTCATCTCAGATATCAAAATAGTTTCAAAATTTTAAAATGAGTGAGGAACATATATTAAATTTCTCATCTCATAATCATGTTAATCAATTTCTTCAAGAACCTTTTCTGGATCTAGCTAAACTACCACCATCACCAAGAACCATGGGTTTACCCCATAAGAAAGGTGATGTTGTACACATTGGCACATGTACCTTTATCTTTGTAGGAACTACCTTCGAAGAAAAGATACGTGGTGGCAACCCCTCTCTTGTTAATCATTCCTTTGCTCATTGTTACCTTTTCAATGATAATCCACTTCCTAAATAGATCCTATCAAGCATGGTATATGTAGGTAAAGGTTTGGGACCATAACAGAAGGGCATTTAAGAGCCTTTGGATGTCAATATCTGTCTTGGAAGATATGGCATAAGTTTTATATCTAGTAAATACTAGCCTTTACCATTTGACAATGATGATCAACTTATGACTTATGCTGAATATATAGATTATCAAAAATCAGGAATGGGTGATGAGGATGATGGTCCCCTTATTATTTTAAGGTCTTGTTTTGTAACATGATTTGTGTAACCACCAGAAAGGCTCACACCCGATCAGAATCCTAGTGTAATAGTGAAAATAATAACAACATATATGAAATGCAAGAAATTGACAACAAGATAAACAATAAAAGATACTTTATTCCATTATGAAGTCATTTCGGGTTACAAGTACATCCCTCTTAGGGATAATCATGTTGATACGATATTCCAATAAGATTCGTGCAATTTTTTCCCTCTCAAAGGTAGGTGTGATATTTCAAATGCCTTCATAGGGTGACATGAACTGTCTTAGGGTGGAGTTGACCCTCTTCTTTGCATTGAGGAAGAATTCAAATGGTAAGCTCCTTTGAATGTAGATCCCTACAGTCAAGAAACAACAGAGGATGATCAAAAACATAGGCAGCCTCTCATGATGAGGCCCTTAAAAGGAAAGATGCATAAAGATGCCATTGAAAACATGAAATAAATAAAGCATGTAAAAGACGTTTAAACTATGCTAAACTAACAAAGATTCATATAAATATATAAAAGAGTATAGCAATTAAGATTTTCATGGTTCTCAGTTTTTTTAGTTCCCTAGCTCATTCTATTCTTTATTTTGTTTCCTCTATTGATTCTTGCATTAATAGTATTCTGGTCTAGATAGGTCATTGTTTTGTTCTTTTTTTTTCTTTTGTCTTCTTTGTTTTTTTTGTTTAGTTTTTTAAGGTGGGTGGGTTCTTTTGTTTTGTTTTGTTTTTGTGTTCTTTGTGTTGTTTTTTTGTTGTTCTTGTGTTTTTGTTGTTTTGTATTTTTTGTTTTTATGTTTATTGTTATTGTTCTTGTGTTTTTTTCGTTCTTGTTCTTGGGTTTCTCTTTGTTTGTGTTATTTCATTTTTTTATGTGTGAGTGTTTTCTATGTTTTTTGTTTTTTTTTATTGTCTGTTGTTGGTTGTTTTTATTTTTATTTTATTTATTTTATTTTTTAGGTTTTGGTTGTGTTTATTTTTCATGTTTTTTTGGGTTATGTCTTTGTAGTGTTTTGTTGTTTTTGTCTTGTTTGTGTTTTGTTATGTGGTTCTTGTGTTTTTCTATGTGGTTTGTGTTGTGGTTTCTTTTATCTTATTGTGTGTTTTGGGTTGTGCTTTTGGTTTTGACACACTCAAGGAGTTTGTTTTTTATTTTATTTTATTATTTTTGTTGTTATTTTCTTTTTTTAATTTGGTTTTGTGTGTTTTTTTGCTCCTTGAGTATGTCAAAGGTGGTAGGCCAGGTCCGTGTCCTGGGCGTTTTTGGCGGAATGGATACCCCTGCCTCCTTGGGTCTTACCCAAAAGTGGCATCCATTTTGGGATGTTTTCCACAAAAACAAAAAAAAAAGATATTCATGGTTAAATTAAAGGAAATGAAGCTTTAAAAGTCATAAAGAACCCATTGATGTCTATTTCATGCTACTATACTAAAATCATTCTAACCCTAAATCTATTGGTCAGAAATCTCTACAACTATAGGTAAATTGTGCAAATGACTAATCTAATCTAATTAGATGGGCATAAATGAAAATAGTAAGGTGGCGATATCTCTATTGCAAATCACAACACTGGTGTGCATTCTGCACTGTAAACCGCAGCTAAAAGCCGCGATGAGCATTTAAGTAAGTTTACCCTCAAAATCAAGGGCAGTGGGCTTGACCACCTTGTCCAAATGATGTTCAAGGGTCACCTTTAGTGTCCTTCTGACAAGTTTGGTGGTTGATTCACTATGAGGGGTCTTCGTTTACCCGGATTTGCATTTCTTGGCTCTTCTAGGCTCCTAGGACCTCCATGGCAAATTGATCTTTAGGTGAATAGCAAAGTGGCCTTCTCCAATCATGAATTCAGTATGCTATTCAACAAGGCTTCGCTACTCGCTTGATCAATCAACTCAACAAGGCTTCGCTACTCGCTTGATCAATCAACTCTCTATCTTCTCTCCCCATTTGGAGGGAGTATTTATAGGATGCCCTAGGGCTAGGGGTGGCTTCATGGAGAAGCCAATATCAAGAAGAGGTGGTTATGGCAGTTGGAATGGAAGCCTCTAGAATATTTCATCCATTAACCGCTTTCTTCTAGAATAAATGGCCATTCAAACCGATTTTGCTCGGATGAAGGCCAACTAAACTTTAGTTAAGACCATAGGTTGCAACTACGGTTCAAACTGTAAACCGTAAACCACAGGCCTTAACCATGATTCAGACAGTAGACCATAGGTCTGGTCTGCAGTTTAGACTAAATAGGCCAAGGAGCCCAACTTGAGTGGTTAGAACCATTGCTCTATCTTAGATTCTATCCAAGATCTTCCATATGGTCTTGTAGTATGTCCATATGAGTAGTCGCCCTTGACATGATGCGTTTTAGGTGTCTACAGATGCCCCTTTTGAGATGCATTGTGAGTTCGAACAATGTTGAGAAAAAATAAACCTCCTAAAATGATGTCAAAGGTTCTATGATGATCATTAGTCGGATCAACATTAGATGCCCTAGGTCCTGCAAAAGGATGCGCATCCTGGAATCATTGCTTCCAACTCTTTGGAGGCTTAAACTTGAAAGAGTTTGCATTCATCATAAGACATTCAAGTAGCTTTGGTGTTACAATAGGAGTTAGGCCTATAAAACCAAAAGGATGAGAGTTACAAATAAATTATCATATTTGCTATTTTCCCCAAGCAAAGGGGTAAGCTTATGATAGCTGTTGACAATGATTCGCAAGGATGAACACAATTTTGATAAGATCGAGGGATCTACGACTCAAGGATATTCTGTTGATTTTGATTATGATTTGATATTATGACTACCCCCTCAAGCAACGAGTCAATAAGGGTAATGACAATAATTAAAGCGACGATGTCGTTTGACCACCATGGATGATCTAAAAAATTTTAGGTTTGAGCATATTAATGCCTTGGCTAGGCCTAGTTCAACTTCTAATTCCAACTATTAATAGTAATTGCACATTCCTTTCCCATAGAGTAGTCAGGCTGATAATAGCCATTTTAGAGAATTGAAATAAGGCAACTCCAATTAGATTTGTGTTGAATCAAGTTATCGATGATTTGCTAAAAAGATGTCATAGGAGACATGACATGAAATGCCTCGTTCCTATGGAGCAGTCCAGCCTTGAAAGCCTTCTTAGGGATTGGAAAGAAGCATGTCAAGTCAACGATGATATTTTTGCCCCAAATGTCCTTATGGTAATTTATTCATCTTACCGAATTGCATTGATCGCAAGTCGTTGCAACCACCAAGTGTATAGGGTAAATAACTGAATGCGAGGTGCATTTGGCTTTTAATTATCTGATTTTTTAATTCTTTTTTGTTATTTTCGCATTATTTGACTAATCTTGGCGCTTTGAACATCACCAAATTTACAACCTTAATTGCTTTTGTGAAAATTTGATCCAATGGGAGTCATTAATTTACCTTTTTAGACCTTCCCATGGTGTTTTTTTAGTGCATTTAATGCTAGCTACGAACCGTGAGTATGGTCTACGGTTGTATTTTTCAACTTTTGGGAATCGCAATTAGGGCCTGCGTTCAAAAAACCTTAATTCTAGGACTGTAGGTGTTAGCTGTGGTTTAGCTGAAATTAAGCAAACCTTTAAATAGTCGTTCCTGTTTGAATTTTTTATTATTTTTCTTGAAAGCAGCTACATTGAGAGAGCTCTGAGAGATAAGAGACATTCACTGATCCAAAATGTTGCCAAAAACTTATCCGTATACCACACTTGATACCCTGATGGTGGATTTTGATCAACCATCGACTAGCAGAGGCCGCTGAGCGGGCAAGGTAATTCAAAACCGAGTCCTCGCATTCAATACCAATAAAATGAACCACATTAAAAAATGTGAAAAATTAACCTCACTAAACAGTTGGTAATGAACCTCAATAGATGAGATTTAGTTAGGTTTAACTTTTTTTAGTGAGAAAGACTAGGAAGGTACCCAAAATGGGTATTCTTCCTAGACCACATATGGCAACTACGGTTCCCCATTGTCAGATTGGGGACCACAGCTATTAGCTGTGGTTCGCATTCAAACTACAACGGTCATATTTTGACCGCATGCAGACCGTAATGTTGACGCGCAGTTCACTAACCTTAGAAAAAATTTGTCAATTTTTTGCATTTTCTAAAGTTTAAAAGGCATTTGATGTCATTTAATGTAATTTTGACTTGCTTAATTGATGTTTTTGATTTTCATGAATTCCTTATAACATTTTTTTGTCTTTTTATCAATGTTTAGATGTTTTTGATGTTTTTCTTTAAAATTTTAGCTTATATATTGGTTTTATTTCAAAGGTTGACCTCTAGGGCTTGCGATCCTAATCTGCTTAATATTCTCTATAGACAGCTCACTAATGATGAGCGTGCATGGTTTAGGGCCATCAGATTCAAATATGTACTATATCTACCCACTATTAGGGTATATCAGGCCTACTTGACTGCATTGGCCCGACATTGGAATGCATGGACCAACACCTTTCACCTGCCTACAGGTGACATGACTATGACCTTAAAGGATGTTTATCGGATCTTTAGGATCCCTATCGATGGCGAGGCCATCACCTCTTCCTCTTCTCAGAGAAAAGCATCTATCTTTGATGTTACTTCAGCGACCGGAGCAAGGAGGCTCAGGAGAAGATCGATCATCGAGGTGTCCACATTAGATACTAGTGGTGCAGATAGTGCTTCCAAACTCCTCGGGTGTGAGGATTCCCTGGAACCTCCTGGCCAATGTCTAGAGAGTTATTTAGAGCTCCATTGCTTGGTCCCTACACCTAGCTTGGGGGAGCACGCTGCTATGTCAACTCTACAAGGAGTTGTACCAGATTACCAGCCAGAGCCACCAAGGGATTAGCTACAGCCTGCTGTTACAAATCTGAGGTTGGTAGCATATCCGGATTGAGAATTCCGTGGACCTACCTCTCCACATCACGACCATGTGCTGGCCATGAGAGGAGGAGGGGTTCCGAAGCAGGACCCATGCTGGAGACACCGATTATTATATTAGATAGCTTGCAGCTCTTGGGTCGGATGACATTGAGTGGTGTCCCTATAGGGAGTGCCCAGATTGGACTGAGGTAGGCGAGTGGCTATGATAGCTTATCGGGACAGGTGGCTACTCGGTCGTAAGGTTGAGATTAGAGAGTATTAGTTCTTCTCTCAAGTCCTGTGGCAGTTTGGCTTGGTGCAGGACATCCTAGAGATTCCTTTTGTGTATAAGCATCTCGTGCTAGAGATACATCTACCATGGATTCAACCTGCAACTCTAGGAGATGAGGTTGATGATTTCAAAGAGTCTAGGGACGACACACCTAGGACCACCCCAATATATGACACATGGTGGTCCCTCCTACAGTGGTAGGGTTCAGGACCTTTAGGTAGAGTAGACGACCAGGCAGAGGTAGGGATCGATCCTAACGGGCATAGGGTGCACCAGAGGACCGAGGGTGAATGGGGCATAGAGGCCACCGTAAAGGCTCCGCAGGCAGAGGCGAAGGAGGAGGAGGCATCAGAGGAGGTCGAGGTGCCTCCTGAAAATGATGTAGGGGAGCTCCTCACTCAGGTTGCTGACTTACAAAGTTGGTAGGTTTCAAACCCAGTAGCTACAACAGGATATGACTATCGTCCTTTTAGAGGTGAAGCTGTATTATAGGGATAGACAACTGGTAAAGGCTCAAGAGCAGATTACAACCCTCACATCTCGGGCTATAGTAGTAGAGTCACCAGTAAGTGAGCTTACTAGTGCACGAGATGTGGCACTGGTGCAGCGGGGTGAGGCCATTGTAGAGAGAGAGCTACTTAGGGCATAGAGGGGGGATCCTTCATCCTCCCACGCTATTATGGAATCTCCAAATGCATCATCAGCTACACTACCAAGAGGTGGTGACCTCATGGCAGAGATCAGACATCTCACTTCCCTCATAGAGGAGGGAAATGATCGATGTGATGCGAGAGCAGCTCACATCTCCCAGCTAGAGGGATTCATCAGATTGAGGGGCTTGCAGGTTCTAGAGGATCCACATACTGTAGGGTCTCAGTGGACTAGGACCAGGACTATAAGGCAGTCCTCAGCAAGCTCTCGCCATCAAACTCATAGGACCGAGAGGACTCATTGGTCCTCTAGCACATATCGAGCCAGCTCTCGTAGGAGCCACAGGTATGACGGGGGTGACTCACAGATTGGGGGCACAGACCCTGCTTAGTACATATCTTCTAATAAATGTTGTACCATTTTTGAGTGTAAGGTTGAGGACCTACACAGTTGTAGCCTGCGGGTATTTTGTATAGTCCTGATGTACTCTTGAGACACACACACATATATATATATGAGATTGATCATTTATGACTCATTATGTGCACTTGTGTATTTTTAATTTTCTACTTATTTGATGCACATGTATGCAATGCTTATGTTAATTTGATGCTATATAATGTGATGTATGGATGACATACACTAGATAGCTATTTAATTTATGATGATGATGATGATATGCAGTGATCTAGATGCTTAGGTGTGTGATGTATATAATGCATTATTTATATGATGGTAATCTAATGTAAATTAACCTATATGCTTTAATCACTTAAAACATAAGGAATGAATGCAAATATGTTTATCAATCTAATGGAAGACACCACAGAATGTATAAAAATCATGAATGTAATTGAAAATCCTTAAGATAAGAATTTAATCAATTAATCACCCATATATGAAATGAAATGAATGCAGTTGTATGATGCGAATGATATAATGTGTCATTCTATTTTCCTTTGCAAATTTGAAAAATATGCACGATATAGTCAATGGTCATCTAAATATTATTTCTAATATCCATCCAATATCTATCCTATATCTTGATTGTGATCTATATGATGATCTATCATGGACTCGATACTTTGTAATTTAATGTTTTATATGGTTTACGATATTTGATATTTTGTTCCTAGGAGAGAGATTTTTGAGGTTTTCCATGAGACTCAAACACCCTAATAGACTTATCAAAAGTTGCATACTAACCACACTAGACTTCTGGAGTGTAAGGCTTTTGCTAAGATAGGCCCTAACTGTTCATTATCCCTGTGTGTGCACATTATTATTTTAAGATAAGACACAAGCATTCCCCGATGTCAGGCGGGATTCGTTTAGCCCATTCCTATGATAGGGGCACCACAAATGTCTTATCCAATCCCAAGTTTAAATTTTAGTTGGACTAAGCCACTAGGCAATGCAAGACACCTGAAGCTAGCTCATCCAAATTCAAACATTGGTCTCCCCACAAGCGAGATGCAAGTATATCAAATATATCATCATGTGTAAGGTACAGTAGTACCGACAATTCCAAGGATTCAAGCTCATTCATTTCTATCCTTCAATTTTCAGGATACTTGCTCATATGTAGTGAAGCAAGGGGGTCAATTCCATCTTCATTCTGAATTGTCCCTGGATCTTCATTTGATCTCTCTTCGAACTAGATTTTTGGATCTTCATTTGATCTCCACTCAAACTTTGATTTATGATCTTCATTTGATCTTCACTTTGAACTTGATTTGAGCCTGTTTTTTTATTTTCATTTGATCTTCACTTTTCAACATTTATACTTGATAATCTTCTTCAAAAAATTAACAGTTATGCAGGTTTTGAAACATCAACAACAATAATTGACCCAAACAAGATCTAATGGTAAGCATGGTATTTAATACTCTAATCTTAAAGGGGTATGGATAAAGTGCCTTAAGCCTTGATTAGTTTCTGATTAATTATTATAATAAATCTTAGGCTAACGCAACCCAAGTATGATATTTTGTTCCTTTGAGCTGACCCCTACATAGGACCAAGGTGGTGAAGCATTCACAAAAACACTCATCGTAAAGAAAAACCTACAATAAATGACAATGACTGTAACATCATATCAAACTAAAGTACAAATGAAAGCCTGGTAAAGATTGTAAATTTGGGTAGTAGCTAAGGAGTAAATGTTCAGATAATCAACTGAAATCCCATGGATTATACCAAAATAAGTATAATGTGTAGTATTCAAGTGATAAACTTGATACTGTAGAACAAAATTAGATATTTGCATATCCACAAAATGTGATCACGTACTATAAAAAATAAAATATACCTACTTGAAGTAAAACTTATACGAAAATATTCTTGACTTAAAGGATAAACAAGAACAATAAGAAGGTAAAAAAAGTGTCATCCATGAGAAAGGCCATAGAGTGTAATATACATAAGTCTCAATGGTCCAACCGGTTCCTATTTTGCATGTTCATAAGATGCAAGAAGTGCTATAAGAGTAAGAAAATTGTTCAACTCACAAGAAGCTACTCACTCAATGCTTTGACAAAATATAGTTACAGAGGGGTCACTCTAATGGAGTATAGTTATAGAAGTACCCCATAGGTGCTTCTAACTCTTGTTTTCCATTTTGTCTTTCCTCCTACCTATCACTGCCCTCCTCCTTCTGGGCATCTTCTCTTGTCCATCATAACCATTCACCCCACAAAGAATCATATCACCACCATCCATTATACAAATCAACTCCTATTACCCTTGCCTACTTCATAACCATTTTGTCCATTTGTTTTCCACACTCCATCTCTTCACTTCACAGTCACGTTGGATCCCCCTATGTCTTATTATTTCAAGAATTTACTACAGCAACCTAGTCTGATCTTAAATGATAAACTCAAAAGACTAGGATAAAATAGGAAATAACAAAATATATATGTATATATCAGTTCGCCAGTTATCTGCGTAAAAGAAAAACCATAAAAATCGCCTGGCACACCCTATATTAAGAGCTCCCTTCAAGCCAAGATAAAATTGAGACAAGAAATATAGGCCTACGTAGTTTGAAATAGTTGGATATCATACAAAGAAGATCAAACCAGAGGATAACAAGTGTTCAACCTAGATCAGGTCAAGAATAACCAAATCAAGAACCAAAGGCTATAAAAGGAAGCATCCAGGTTCAGAATCGGTATCAAGCTTCAAAGATAGAAAATTATTTCTAAGAGGTATACTTGAGTACCCTGTAGTTGTGTTGTTGTATCCCCTTTGTGTCAATCATTTTTTTTCATCCCTCATTCTTCCTCTTTGTTGTGTAGGTTTTGGTAGAATAGTGCTCAAGAAGCTGAGATTATTTCCAGATCTATTCAGCTTGAAACTCAGAGATTTTTCCTATTACTAGATTAGAACGGGAGAAGTTGAAAAAGTCTTTTTACATTATTTGAACAAAATTTCTTCATTGTGTTAATACTTTTAATATATTTTAATGGCATTCTACCAAATTTGAATGTAATTCATTTGGAAAAATAATATAAAATTGGGGATCATTTCTATCAATTTTATCTTCAATTTTGTGTGTTACTTCATAGCATATTACATTATTTGAATGTGTTATGAAAGTTTCTTTCATTGGTCAAACTGTCAGATTTATTACAATATTTGAATGAGTTTAACAAATCCAATTTCTTATTTTCCTCATTCTTTCTATTCAATTTGAAGCGTTGTTAAAATTGCTATAACAACCCAATGAATCTAGGCACCAATCTACACATAAGCCATAATTAATATTATTATTCTTGCTTGGTCAATTTAATAGAAGTAGTGTATAACTAAAATTTGGAGTGCTTAAACTTGTAAAATCTTAAGTTTATCACTAGGGTTTCCTTACCCATTTTGGTTCTTTTTAAATCTTAGCAATACATATTTTACCAAAATAAAGAGGTAGGTTGACTGAAGCTTGTAATAGCTCATTGGTTCCAAACGATTTCTTGTAGCGTGACAGCTCAAATCCTATGGATGCAAGAAAATTTTCCAATAGTTTTTTGGCGTCGTTGTTGGGAAAGACTTGTTAATTAGACGACTTGTCTTAAAAAAAAAAGGTTTCTTTCAACGACTATATTTTAATCAACATGTGGCCAATTAGAATAAAGATCCTACATTTTAATTTTTACATCTTTTATGTTCTTTATTTTCTTTTGCCCATGATTTTAAATTATCTTTTAAGGTTCTCTTGAGGTTTCTTGATTTTTTTGAAAATTCCCCAAGAACTGTATCCAATGAGGCTAAGAGTTAAATATCAGCAATATTGATCATATAATCTATTCTTTTTACACTTACCTGTGCTGGTGACTCTATCTGGACAAACCCATAAATCAAAAATCAAGAAAGAAAGAGCAGAACGTGATGGCACACATGAGGAGAAGTGGTAAGGAGCTATCTCCAGAATTCGATAACCCTGAGGAATTTACCCACAATCAAAATATCCCACTTCTTAAGAGTACTATTTATGAGAATAAGTCTTACTTTAGCAGTAAAAAGTACATAAAGAAAAATAAAAATCAGAATATTGTTGCTTCTAATATTACTGTAGATGATGTGTTTAATTTTTCTATAGAAAATACATCTAATTCATCTCAGTCCCATAGCCCTATAGATTGTAATACTATAGTTAATAATCCACTAGACTATACATAAGTTTCCCAACTAACCATTCTTGTAGGCAGTGCTACTGTGAATCCAAATCCCATTACATATACAGTCACAATGGCTCAACCAAATCAAAATAATGTTCAATTGTGGAGAACTAATAGGTACAGGCCTTTTGCTTTACCTGTAAATTTAAATGCCCTACCAAATAAAGCCCACAAGTTCTTGCCCAAGTTTCTAGGAAACAATGCCGTAATTGGAGAAGATCATATCAAAATTTTCTTATATGCTATGGATAGCTTAGAGGTAGAACATGAAGATGTAGTCCTAAGGCTATTTTTGCAAACTTTAGAAAAGGATACTAGGAAGTGGTTTAACTCCCTCCTAGCCAATGACATTGTAGACTTTGCCAAGATGGAAACTGTGTTCCTAAAGAAATTTGGAGAGAGAAAAAATGAACAATCCTTGTTAACTGATTTGGCCACTATGAAGAAAAAGGAAAATAAAACTGTTAGTGATTTTAATAGATTATTTTCCAAAACTAGGAATAAAATCCTTGCTAACCTCAGGCCTAGTGACATCTAGTCAATTTTTTTCTATAAAAATGCTTTCCAGGGAGAATTCAATTATGAATTAAGGCAATAATAAGCCACCACTATTGATGAATGCATGGATAGAGTGATTGAAATCAAAATAAATATACTATATAGTGGTAAAAAGAAACCATATTCTCTGGAGATAAATCAATCTAATAGAAATCCCAAAAGAGCAGCCTTTAATTTACAAAGAAGATATGAAGTGGATCCAATGGAGAAATTAACTAATCAGATGACAAATGTTTTTACCATGAACAACAAGTTAGCAAAAATAGAAAGAAATAATGGAAACAATGGTAAGTCATCACAACCAAAAAGACCACATAAATTGCCCTTCCTTCAAGAAAAATTTTAATAGGATTTGGGGAAACAACAATGGCTCTGATGAAGGAAACATAAATAGAAATAATGGGAACAATAATTAGAAGAAAAGAGAAACTGATAGAGATCAAAACAATGTTCCAAAATCCATACCATCTGCTAACCTCATAGAGGATTTTCCTTATTTTTGCTCAACCTGTGATGCTCCCCATAACCTAGAAGGATGTGGAATTTACTTAAGTACACCACACAATATAGATCTTAATGATGATTCAAAATATGATATAAGAATTAATGCATGTTGATCTCTAAAATATGAGTAAAGAGAAATATTTTTTGAAGAAAATATAGATAAATATGCTTCAAATCATCATCCTCGGATCTTAGTTGTAGAAGGTACCAAAATATTACAAAGACCACATGAGTTAATATATGATAAAATGAAGCAAGGGAAATTAATCCTGACTACCCAAGAAGTGGAAGAATTAGAAGCTGCTCATGCTCTGAACTTGAGGAACAAAACGATCCTTGATAGAATAGAGAAAGCTTCCACTAGTGAAACGAGAAAATAGTCCTTTGCCAACAAAAGTATTAGTAAAGAGAGAACTGATAAAATCTCCAAAAAGGTAATCCCTAAGCTAGTAGAGTTAGAAGAAGAGGTACCTAAAGAAGAATGCAACAAACTACTTGATGTAAAAAATATAGAATTTGATGCTGGCTCATAACTCAGTAAATAGAAAGTCAATATCACATCTGATGAACTCATGAAAGTTCAACAATACAGAGAATAGGTCTGTAGAGCATTTGGATTGATTGAACGAGAGGAAGATCCATCTTGCCACGCTGCTAGGTAAAATTAGCAGGATACAAGATCACCATCTTTAGTCAGATCCTTCTATGTGTCATTGAGATATAATTTTGATGAAGGAGAGAGGTATGTAATTCATAATTGTATGTTGCATTTTGGAGCTTCACATAATATCATGCCCAAGATGATAGCTGACCAAATGGGTTTAATCTATACAAGAGAATGCTCCTATATCTATCATGGATAGTAGGCAAGTACCCTACGTTGGAGTGATAACCAGATTATTGGTTTTTCTAGACCAACACCCCAAGAACAGTATAGTGATGGATTTGGGTAGAATAATTGGGGGGATAAATTTAATTGGATTAGTCTTATGCTACCATCCCAATGTTAGATAAAGAAAATGTAACTCTACAAAAGGAACCTTTCAACAAATATTATGTAGAGTTAATTAAGATAGATGATACCATGATAAACTTAGTAAACTCAGTAGAGGAGAAAGGAATGGGAGTTTATTCAATATGGCATAACCCATTTTTGGTAGAAGTACCAGAAGCCAAAAACATGGATCCAAAAGTTATAAAAATGGTTGATGCTGAGTCAGATAGGCTATTAACATAGAGAATGTGGACCATGACTTTTGATGGAGCCAAATCTTAGTTTGAAGTAGGTGTAGGAGTTAATTTGACTAACATAAAAGGAAACTACATTGGTATTCCTTGCAGACTAGAATTCCCTTGCACCAATAATGTAGCTGAGTATGAGACTTTGTTGTTAGGATTGAGGAAAGCTAAAAAGTTGGGCAAAAACTACTTGAAAGTATCAAACCAAATATCCTAGGTTAAAATAGTATAAAATTGCAGTATTGGAAGAAGTTGAAAAAATTTTAGCCTTCAATATCTCATACATTCCTAGAGAAAGAACAGAACCATGTTGCAGACCTCTTAGATGTAAATGCATCAGGCCTGGACCATCCAAAAATTACTACAGAATATATGGACGTTCCCAACCATTTAAGTCTATAAGCCCTCTATCCCAGATAACATTTTTTACTTACAGGTCTTCCAAGATGAAGTGGATATTAAAGATTTTATGACTTTATAAAATCAATATGCAGATGTAATCTGTGATGAAGAGGATGAAGAAAAACTAAAATATCAAATAGAAGAACTCGTAGAAGTAATCCAACTGAAAACAAAATAGAATACCAAAAGGATTAGTTTCCTTGGAGAGTTTATTTGATGATTTTGATAAGGCATTTAAACCTCTTTTGAAAGAAACCATAGCTGAAGATGTTAATATTGGTATAGTTTAAGAGCCCAAAATGGTAAAAATAGACATAACATTACCTAGAAAAGGAAAAAGTTGGATATATCAATTTCTTGAAGAAAATAAGGAACACTTTGCTTGGACATATGAAGATATTAAAACCTTCAACAAAGATGTAATGTCACATATAATACCTATGAAGGAATATTCCAAGCCATTGAGACAAAAATGGAGGAAGTATAACCCTACTCTACATCCAATAATGCAAAAAGAGGTACAAAAACTACTGGATTCTAAAATAATAAAAAAAAGTAAGATTTTCATCTTGGATATCCAATTTGGTACCTATTAGAAAGAAAAATGGGGATATTAGACTCTGTGTAGACTTTAGGAATTTGAATAAAAGCTCACTAAAAGATAATTACCCATTGCACAATATGGAACAATTATTGCAAGTAGTATTTGGTTCATCTAGGATGTCCCTGTTAGATGGATTTTTTTGGATATAATCAAATATAAATTAATCTAGAAGATAGACATAAGACAAAATTCACCACACCTTAGGGTACTTTTAAATATTTGAGAATACCTTTTGGTCTAATGAATGCAGGTGCTACTTTTTAGAGAGCAGTGGACTTTACCTTCAAAGGGTTGATGTTCAAAATAGTGGTAGTATATCTGGATGATATAACAATATTTTCTAAAAATCTAGAAGACCATTTGAAGCATCTTACTGCAGTATTTTTTTTGTTGTTTGGGGGAAAAAAAATTTATTCAGAATTTAAAACAACACATTCCACAGGGATTTCCAAGTGATCCAAGCCAGTACATCATACGAAATACAATAAATCCACCAAGGAATTCCATGGATCATGATAAAAAAAAATTGATAGGACACAACAACCCATGACAATCGGGTTCCTCCACCTTGAAATTATCTTTCTTGGTCCTCATGAATTAACTAATTAAGGAGTCTAGATTTCTCTTGATCAAGATCATTCCAGCTATCAACTTTCCAGTAAGGAAATCCTTCAGAAGCCCACTTTGTCAAACAATTAGCCACTCTATTCCATTCTCTTGGGATATGAACAAAATGAATTTCAACAAATTTCCCATCCAAGCTCAAAATATATTTCACTATTCTAGCCATAAACCAGGAAGCATCCTGAAAATACTACTTGTTCAGAAGAGACACCACTATCATGGAATCAGATTCACAAATAACCCTTCTCCATCCCAAATAAAAAATTATTTCCAATGCATGGAGAATTACCAATGCTTCCATATGATTATTTGAAGAATTCCCTTGTACACAGAGAAAAAGATGTGGGCCACACCCTCACTATCACGACCAATTCCTCCTAGACTAGCATTACCTAGGTTTCCCCTCGAAGATCCATTTATGTTTGTTTTGATAACACCCCTAGGGGGGACTCCACTTCCCATATCTATTTACCTTCAATGAACTAATCCCCCTAATAGAGCCTTTGTTTGCAGCTGGTGATGATAAAAATATTTCAATCTATTGATAATCTTCTAGTCAAAGGAAGTAAGAGGAGAACTGATAACACACTTGGCCTCAATAGTCTCCTTAACCATCATTTTGACTCTGAGCCATATTTATAAGGCTCCAAGTTGACATCCCTGAAAAATTCTTTGGTTGCATTCCAACCAAATCTTCCAAAGTATGAAGGACCAATATCCCAGGCATTTTGGAGACATGAAGTAGAGGTGGGGGTCTACCCAAGATTTCCCAAAATTCAAAAATAGAAGTAGCATAGATGATGGGCCTTTTCCAGATCTACCACCACAAGTGCCAGACCTCCAGGGAATATGAGCATTGGAAGAAAATATGGGGAATGGTTTCCTCATTCTTTCCATAAAGAAAACATAGTGAAGGACCCTGAAAACCTCTTTTCTAAATATTATCCCAAGTTGAACATTTTTCTAACACAAAAGCCAAAGGAAAAAATTATATTTGGCCCAACCAAACATATTCCAAATCTTCTTCCACTAGGGGGACACAATATCCTCTCTTCTCTACATAATAAGGTTTTGATAACCCAGAGCAATAAAGTATTTACCTTTTGAATTATAGCCCCAAGCAAGAATATCTGAGTCTTCAACAGAATAACATAGTCTCTCAGCCAAAAAAGAATCCAGAGTGTCATGATCCTCAGGAAAGCCACCCTCTGGCCAACCCTATGAATCCCACTAGTAGTGACTAAAATAACTGCCAAGAGGACTTTATTGCTTGAAGTCAGCCACCTTAGACCAGCCCACATAAAAAAAAAAAATCCCAAAGAAGATGAATGTGGGGGAAAGAAGAAAGGATAGGAGGATGATTATCCTAAGAATCTTCCCAAAACAAGGCATTGTTTCCCTTATTAGCAATCCAAAAGAGACCCTGCTTAACAGGCATGACACCTTTTTTGAGAATGTCCCAAATAATGGAACCTTTCCCCCTCAGCTGTAATATTAGAATCTCACCAGCTAGAGCACAACAAAAATATTTGAGGCTAAGAATTTTAGCCCAAAGCTGATCAAGATTACTGTACCACATCCAATATAGTTTAGCAGCCAAAGCGAGACTATTCAAATCTGATTACCTCAAAACAAGATCCCCCATATATTTAGGGTAACATATAGTATCCCAATTGACCAGACTCTATTTATTATAGTCTAGGTTTCCTGCCCATAAAAATTTTCTAGAAAGAGAATCAAATTCTTTGAGAAAACACTTAGGAGCAACCAAGATAGAAAACTTGTAAATAGGTAAAGCATGAAGGACAGACTTCAAAAGCATTAATCTACCAGCAAAGGATCGCCACCAAAAAGTCCAATGATTAACCCTTGATAAAAATCTATCCAAAATACTTTTCCAGTAAGCCCTTCCAAGAATTTTAGAAGAAATAGGAATCTCTAGATACTCCACTAGCAAACATCCCACCTGAAAACATAGAATATTAGCAATTCTACGTTGAATCTGACCATTTGTATTGAAGAAGATCTTTGATTTCTCTTCATTAATCATTTGACCAGAGGTAGATAAGTAAATATCTAAAGCCTTCCTAAAATTCACTGCTTCCTCAAATTTTTCCCTCCCCATTAGAGCAGTATCATCGACAAACTGAAGATGAGACTAGGATAAAAAATTCTCTACCTAAGACCATAACTAGATAGCACCACAATTCTAAAAAATCTTGAGAAGTTTGCCTAAACCTTCAGCCATAAGGATGAAAATATAGGGTGACAAAGGATCTCCTTGACGAATCCCCCTAGAGACTAAGAGGAAAGCATATGGTAAACCATTGATTAAAACTACAAAGGAGGTCGAAGTCATACAACTCATGACCCATTCAATACAATTATATGAGAACCTAAAGGCTTGAAGGATGTTCTACAAAAAAGGCCAGCTAACCCTATCATAAGCCTTGGACATATAAAGCTTAATGAACATAGCATTTTTCTTAGAGATATCCATAGAGTGAATAACTTCAGCAGCAACCACCACACCATCTAAAATCTGACAACCCTTAACAGACCCACCTTGCTCAGGAGAATCTTGTTGCAGTCTTTTCTTGATGCAAGGTATTGGAATTTCCCTAAATCCTAAAAAGTGTGTATTTGGAATAACATGGGAGAAATTACTAGGACCAATAGTGTTAGAAAAAGGGGTAAGTATAGATCCAAAAAGAATAGAAGCTATCACAAAAATTTCCCCTCCTAAAAACATAAAAGGAGTCAGGTCATTCTTTGGTAAAATTAATTTCGTCAGAAGATTCATTCCAAATTTTGTAGAGATGACCAAACCCATAAATTGGAGAAATAAAATGGACAACAGAGAACATGGAAAATTTTAAAAAAATAAAAGATGTCATTTCTACTGCCCTAGTCTTAACTTGCAATAATTACTCAAAGGATTTCAATGTCTATTTTTTTGAATCTGAGCATTCCATTACTACAGTCCTTTCTCAGAAGGATGATGAAAATAATGAAATACCTATAGCTTTCATGAGTTCAGGATTAAAAGGAGCACATCTTAAGTATACCCTATTAGAAAAATATGCTTATGCAATGATTCAATCCTTAGAATATTGCAAGGGTATATTTGGTTCAAGTAAAGTTTACTATTGTATTTCTTTCATAGCAATAAAATATATCTTTACTCAATCAGAACCATTAGGTAGGCCTGCAAGATGGATGATAAAACTGTTGTAATATGATGCTAAATTTAAAATAGTCAAAATAGTAAGAGGGTAAGGCTTAGCAAAATATTTAGCATATAAAGGAGGAGAAGATTCTAATAATGTGGTTATAGTAGATGAGATGTATGACATCAGGACAGTTAATAACACTGAATGTAAATGGTGTGACGAAATATTAGAATACCTACAAACTCTATCTTTCCCAAAAGATATGCCAACTAATAGAATGAGATCAGTAAAACTGTAAGCATAGAAATATTATGTGTAGCAGTGTGATTTATTAGAGACACCATGATGGTGTGTTATTAGTCTTCTTGTATGAAAGTGAAGTCCCAAAAACAATGAAAGAATTTCATGATGGTTTCTGTGGAGGACATTTTGCTTCTAAAGCTACAGCTAATAAAATTATGAGAGCAAGTTATTATTGGTCTTCCTTTTTCAAATATGTATATAAATATGTTAGAAATTGTCATAATTGTCAATATTTTACAGGTAAGAAGCATATGGCAGCTATGCCCCTTAATCCAATACGCATAGAAGCACCATTCACACAATGGGGCATCAACTTAATTGGGGAAATTAATTCAAACTCATAAGATAGACAAAAATGGATCATAACTACAACAAATTACTTCACCAAATGGGTAGAAGCTACTCCTCTAAGAATTTCTACATCTCAAACTATTATAAATTTCTTAGAAGAAAGTATTCTAACTAGATTTGGGGTTCCTCAAAAGTTAGTAATAGATAATGGGCAATATTTTATATCATTTGATATGGTAGAATTATGTGCTAAGTATGGAATAGAACTTTCCCACTTTGCTAATTATTACCCACAAGAAAATGGTTTAGTTGAGTCATCAAGTAAAAATTTAATTACCATAATTAAAAGATCATTTGGTAAAAACAATAAAAGCTAGGATAGCGAATTAAAATTTGCTTTGTGGGCAGACAAGTTATCACTAAAGATAAATATAGGTAGAACTCCCTATGAAATGGTATATGGGTAGAAAGCCTTGTTACCCCCCATAATAGGAAAATTAGCACTTTCCCTGTTATTACAATACCATGAGAACCCTGATGCCTTGTAGAGGAGATTAGACAAAATTTTCTAGTTGCAAGAACAAAGAAGAGAGGCCTTAAATAAAATAATTGATCAAACTCAGAAAACTGTAAAATTATTTAACAGGAAAGCAAAAGGTTATCTATTTTTTTAAGGTGATGTAGTAATCTACTGGGATCCCAAAAATGATAAGCATGGTGAGAAAGGAAAACTTGAACCCAAGTGGATTGGCCCTTACCAAATAGCTCAAGTTGTTGGTCAAAACACTTATAGGTTGCAAACCTTGAAAGGAGAATTGATAAAAATACCCATCAATGGTATACATATCATGGGATAAATAGGGAGTAAAAACCCTAAAATAAAAGTAAAATAAAAAAAAAATTAAAAAAATAAAATAATAAAAAAAGAAAAACCCAAAAATAGAGTGTTATTCTTGTTAGGAGGTTATGTTTATATGTAAAGTATTTTTCTTATTATTATTTTGTTCTATTTTGCTTTGTGTGTTATTTTCATGATTATCATAGGATGACGTGTATTCCTTACTAATTGTTCCTCTAAAGACAAATAAGAGAAGAAAAAATTTATTTTAGATTTTGATGATACTTACAATTTTTAAATTTGAATGTTTATACAATTGTCATATGATATGAGATAAAACAGAGTAAAATCAAAGTTGTTGGTACATCAGACCAAAGCCTCACATTCTAAATACTATTAAAAGAAATTTTAGGGTCCAAGGGATTGAGTTATCTTTGGTAATATGGTTGAGCTAAAAATCATTACACTCTATTCTTTAGCCAAAAACTATTCCTCAACTCAGGCACACTCGTTGGACAATTTGCTTATATCAAAATATTTCTCAAAAAGAGAAAGAAAATTAAAATGATGCAGATTGATTCAATGTCTGAGGTATCTTGGAAAATCTCTACTAGTGCTATAGATGCTTGACTAGAAATAGAGTAAAACCAGATGGGATTAGTAGCATCTTCACTGGGGCTATAAACGCCTGATTG
Source organism: Wollemia nobilis (assembly GCA_028583015.1). Taxonomy (NCBI): domain Eukaryota; kingdom Viridiplantae; phylum Streptophyta; class Pinopsida; order Araucariales; family Araucariaceae; genus Wollemia; species Wollemia nobilis. Next base: position 5,559 of record JAQPPZ010006053.1, on the reverse strand, counting down.
GTAGTGAAGCCCAAAAAATGACAAAAATATTAAAGAGTGAAATTACTTATTAGGCTTGACCATTTTCCAACTATGATGAAGTTTTGGAAGACTCAGAAATCAAAATGAATGCACTAACACACACTCAGGCCAAGGCAGGATGGAGTAAGTGACTTTGATGCATTTTGTATGATCATATCTTAGGACTTTGTAAAACAATCATAACAATATTTTAAAAGCTCATCTGAACTTAAAATTTTGATCCATTGATCTAAATTTGACTGAGGATAATAATAATTTTTTTGGATACTCTATTGCTTTGATATCATGTTTGTCGTTGCCTTATTGTATCTTTTCAGTTTTAAATTTTTTTGGTTTATGTTTTTAATTTTCTAATCAGGCTTGATAATTTATGATTTTGTTCAAGGCTTATAATAAAACCATGAGATTCTCGAATTCTCAAGTGCCCCATTTTTTCAGCACGTTGTCCTAGTCAGAGCCTATGTTGGAGCTAAAATTGACTCAACATCAGATACCCATAATTTTAATTTTTCTTTGGATTCAATAAATTTACCCAAATGACGTTGGTCTCTATTGCTTCCACTGGTTTGATCCCTAAGAACAGTTATAAAAATGTTCATCAAAATAAATTCTAAAGCCATGGCCTTGACCGTTGATAATTTACCTTTTTTTGTGATCGTTAACCTTAGTCGATCATCAGAAAGCTTATAAAATTCAAAAAATCAAACATTCACTAAAGTACCCCTTAGTTGTTAACCTTATCTGATTATTAAAGGGGTTATAATATGCAAATAAAATGTAATATCCATTAAAAGTCCCCTTAAAGACCTTAGTCCTTAGAGTAAAATCAATCAAAGCTTTTGGAACTAAGTAAAAATGAATAAACCAAGGTTTAATTTTAATCACACGGGAAGTAGAGGGTATGCACGCCTTCGTTGTAATAGTCAAGCAACTTCTCCAATCTGGACGGATGCGCGCACTCCCCACAAGATCTGAACGAATGCGCTTTCACGAGTAACCCGAAGTTTAAATCAAGGTATAAGTCAAACAATGCCATGGTCGAAAGGATTATAATATAAGGTATAAAGGAAATCTAATGAATTAAAATCTAGGATTATTGTGCCCCCTATAGTTAAGTATCATGCATCTTCGAAGATCTATATGGCAATGCCCGATCTACGTTCGATCCAATGGATGAGCACTCCCTGAGTTACCTAATCTCTAAGGACTAAAGTCAAAATTGGTCTAATATAAGTCATGCACCCTTTTAGTTAAGCATCGAGAAAATTTAATAAATCCAAGGACAATGCTCAATCCATATTGATCCGACGGATGCGCTTTCATGAAAAATAACCTAGGTTAACGAGAAATCTTTATTAAAGGATTTAAGCCAAGCTTAATGTTAATAATCAACTAATTAAACATCAAATTAAGGTCATTCGCCTTATCAAAGCCTAAACTAAAAGTTTTACACCTCCCAAGATCTAGACGATAGCGCTTAACTATGATGAAATCCGATGATCGTGCGTCACTCGAAATATCAGAGTTTTTAACCTTGAATGGGTTAAACCCCCAAAAATTAATCAAACCACTAATCACAATTAAAAAGGGTCTTAACACATTGCTAATCGTTCCCCCTTTGCCTAATCAAATATTATTAAAAATTAAAAGGTGTGCACCCCTTTGGTTATTATTCTTGCAGATCTGAAGAAATTAATGGCTACACTTTCTCTTGAGTTAATCCGATGTCCGCACGTATAGGAAGTTGATCGATGAGGAACACATCCATTCAAATGGTGGAAAAAGGACTTGCATCTTCACTAGATTCAATGGCAGTGCATGATCTCCATCAGATCTAATGGTGGTGCTTTCCAAAAGTGATCAAACGTTAACAAAAATCAAAATTCATTGGTAAAGCTAAGTCAAAGCATGATTAAATTCAAGTTGATCATGATTAGTGAGGGTGCTAAATACATGATTAATTTTCCCCCCTTTTGCCTAATCAAAAATAATATTTAAATTATGTGCCCCCATTAGTTATTAATCTTGTAGGTTGAAGGATATCGACGACTGAGCTTATTCCTGACTCGATCTGACAGCAGCGCTCGCAATAGCTTGACCAACCATAAAAAGATCACATCTAAGTTGAAGTTAACTGTCCTCCACCTTCAGTAGATCTAATGATGGCACCGATCCTCATTAGATATGATGGTAGTGCTTTCCCCAAAGTGAAATTGATGGATTTATGATCAAAACAAGATCTGATGGTTGCGCACATCTATGCCTAGATCCAATGACAGTGCTTGATCGACGTGATCGAAAGGTAATCAAGGTAAAATTATTGGGCAATTAAGGGTTAATATGGGCACTAATCACAATTAACAAGGTTCTAAGCATATGTTAATGTTTTCCCCCTTGGGATATGAAGCACACACATCCATTTGATCTGACGATAACGCTTGATCCTGCCCAAATTCAATGGCAGTGCATTTCCAAGGCATTCAAAGGTTATTTTTAGTCAAGCTCTTTTGGTAAGATGATTAATTAAGGTTAATAAAACCAAAATACATGCCTAATTGAGATTAAGAGAGGGTCTAATACGTTTTTAATGACCCCCTTGTTCTTGGTTAACCTTGGTGCATATTTGGAAGATCGAATGAGCGCGCACAACCATTATTTGATCAAATGATGAGCGCTTGGAGATGTGATCAAATTATAAAGGCCTGTGTTTTATTAAGAGGTTATTAACATCATAATAACATAATTAACCTTAATAAAATGGATTTATTTACAGGATTAATACTATGTTTAGTGAGCACAATGATTATTGGTTTTTGACCTAAGTATTCCTAATTAGATAGTTGCTAATCGTGTTTTTTTTGACCTTCCACATGTGAGTAACTTAGCATATTCTTATAATATCATTATATTAACAGTTATGCAGGTTCTAAAACATCAACGGTAGCAATTAACCCAAACAAGATCTAATGGTAAGCATGGTATTTAATACTCTGATCTGAAAGGGGTATGGATAAATTGCCTTAAGCCTTGATTAGCCTTTGATTAATTATAATAATAAATCTTAGGCTAAAGCAACCTAAGTATGATATGCTATTCCTTTGACCTAACTCCTACGCAAGACCAAGGTGGCGAAGCATTAACAAAAACACTTATCGTAAAGAAAAACCTGCAACTAACAACAACGACTGCAACATCAAATCAAACTAAAGTATAAATGAAAGCCTAGTAATGGCTGAAAATTCAGGTAGTAGCCAGGGGAGAAAATGTTCAGAAAATCAAACGAAATCCCATAGATTGTACCAAATTAAGTATAATGTGGACTATTCGAGTGACAAACCTGACACTATAGAACAAAATCAGATATTTGCATATCCATACAATGTGATCCATACTATAGAGAAATAAAATAAACCTGCTCGAAGTAAAACTTACATGAAAAGATTCTTGACTTGAAGGATAAATAATAACAAGAAGAAGGTGAAAAAAGTGTCATCCATGAGAAAGGCCTTAGAGTGTAAGATGCATAAGTCTCAATGGTGCAACCAGTTCCTATTTTTACATGTTCATAAGATTCAAGAAGTGCTACAAGAGTAAGAAAATTGTTCAACTCACAAGAAGATACTCACTCAATACTTCGATAGCATATAGTTACAGAGGGGTCACTTCGACGGAGTATAGTTATGGAAGTACCCCATAGATGCTTCTAGCTCTTGTTTTCCATTCTATATTTCCTCCTACCTATCATTACCCTTCTCTTTTTGGGCATCTTATCTTGTCCATCGTAACCAATCACCCCACAAAGCATCATCTCACCACCATCCACTATATAAATCAACTCCCATTACTCCCACCTACTTCATAACCATTATGTAATCTATACCAATCCGTCCATTTGTTTTTCACACTCCATCTCTTCTCTTCATCATCATGTCAGATCCCCCTCTGTCTTATATCAAGAATTTACTATAGCAACCTAGTCTGATCTCGAATGATAAATTCAAAATACTAGGATAAAATAGGAAATGGTAAAATATATATGTATATATCAGTTCACTAGTTGTCTACGCAAAAGGAAAATTCATAAAAAATCACCTGGCACACCATATATTAGGAGATCCCTTCAAGCCAAGAGAAAACTGAGATAGGAAATCTAGCTCCGTGTAGTTTGAAATAGCTAGATAGAATACAGAGAAGATCAAACCAGAGGATAACAAGTGTTCGGCCCAGATCAGGCCAAGAATAACCGAATCAAGAACCATAGGCTATAAAAGGAAGCAACTAGGTTCAGAATCGATATCAAGATTTAGAGATAGAAAATTCTTACTAAGAGGTATACTTGAGTGCCCTGTAGTTGTGTTGTTGTATCCCCTTTGTGTTTATTATTTTTTTTCATCCCTTATTCTTTTCTTTGTTTTGCAAGTTTTGGTAGAATAGTGCTCAAGAAGCTGAGATTATTTCCAGATCTATTGAGCTTGAAACTCAAATATTTTTTCTGTTACCAGATTGGAATGGGAGAAGTTGAAGAAGTCTTGTTACATTATTTGAATGAGATTTCTTCATTGTATTAATACTTTTAACAGAGTTTAATGGCATTCTGCCAACTTTACATGTAATTCATTTGGAAAAATAATACAATTTTGGGGGTCAATTCTATCAATTTTATCTTCAGTTCTATGTGTTACTTCATACTAGATTACATTATTTGAATGTGTTATGAACATTTTTTTCATTGGTCAAACTGTAGAGCCAATTTCTTATTTTCCTCATTCTTTCTATTCAATTTAAACCATTGTTAAAAATGCTATAACACCCTAATGAATCTAGGCACCGGTCTACACATAAGGCATAATTAATATTGTTATTCTTGCTTGGTCAATTTAATAGAAGTAGTGTATAACTAAAATTTGGAGTGCTTAAACTTGTAAAATCTTAAGTTTATCACCAAGGCATTCTTACCTGTTTTGGTTCTTTTCAAATATTAACAATACATATTTTACCAAAATAAAGAGGTAGGTTGATCAGAGCCTATAATATCTCATTGGTTCCAAATGATTTCTTATAGCATGATAGCTCAAACCCTATGGATGCAAGAAATTGTTCCAATAGTAGCTTAACCAGATCAAAGTCCCAAGAATGGCTATTAGAGGACATTGACCTATTGAGATATAAAAGCCACTCTATTTTTATAGGGATAAGGATAAGCACCCTGAGTTATAGAAAGGCAAATTGAAAGCTTTAACCCCACCTTATAATATAATAAAGTTGATCTAAAAAAGAGATGGGAGATAGCCCTTGCACTTGACCTTGAAAAGATAGGTCTTGATTCTGGCAAACACCTTAAAATTCAAAATTTTTAAACCAGAATCTCTCTAAGGCTCTCTATCTATAATTATTAAAATGAGGGGGTATGATTGATTATGTGGAGAGGGGAGGAAAGGAGAGCACCTTGGAATGAATTTTTTTTTTTCAAAAGAAAACACTCTTTAAAATTTACAGAGGAGAAAAAATATACTATGCATGACTTTACATTTTCATTTT